>JABUQX010134556.1:0-20981 GCA_015478945.1 Trachelipus rathkii | reverse complement strand
AATTATATCTTGTTAATTAAATAATTCATTACTTAATTATTATTTATGATATATATTATATAAAAAATATTATTTATTATTTTATGTATTATCAATGGCATTATCAGCATATTAATTTTCTTATGTTAGACAAATCAATACTCCAGATTATTATTATTATTATTCATTTATTATTATCTTATTAATTCTTATTTTATCTATTACGAATTTATTCATTAATAAATGCCTATAATTTTGCATACTATTGGTATGACAGTGTAGTGGCCCTATAATTTGCTTTTTTCAGTCAGTTTGTGAACTGGAAAAAACTGGTCGGCACAACAAAACCTTCTTATTCTTATTTTCTTCCTCTGTTTCTTACAGCAGTTTCTCCTTTATTTTATCCCTAGTCCCCAGAGATAATGTCTCTAGATCTAATTTGTTTTTCCCTTCATTTGGTCTGCAGGTCCTGAAGAAGAAAATTACCCTTGACCCAATACCCATGAAGAAGAAATTACCCTTGACCAATACTCCTGAAGAAGAAATTACCCTTGACCCAAAACCCCTGAAGAAGATTACCCTTGACCCAATACCCCTGAAGAAATTACCCTTGACCCAATACCTGTACCAAATTACCCCTGAACTAATACCATGTAAAGAATTACCCCTTGAACCAATACCCCTGTACAAAAAATTACCCCTGACCCAATACCCAAGCACAGAAAATTACCCCCTGAAATTACCCTCTGAAAATTACCCACGAAAATTACCCTTGAAATTGTATCTCCTGAGTTTTTTTAAATTCCCCTGAATGTTTTGCTTTTATATACTATATTTTTTTTTAATGAAGTTATTTTTTGAAATTTTTGCTTTTGTACATAATTTTTTGGATGCGCTTGAATTAGTAGTTTGAATATTTTTTGCTTTTGTCCTATTATTGGTCTTTTGAATTGCTTATTATTTTTTTTATTTAATTATGTCGTGCGCTTGCGTGATAAAAAAAAATTTGAGTTTAATTTTTTTTTACTGATATAATTTCTTTGTATATAAATTGCTTAGTTTTTTTGCATTTATTTATTTATGTAATATTTGCTTGTTTATATCTACAGTTTGTAGTTTATTTTTTTGACGATATTGACCGACTTGACCTAGTAAATAAGAATGCCTGACTGTTGTTTTTATATTTCTATAGTTTCTGTTGTTTTTTTAATCCTCCCCTCGTTGTTTGGCTCGCTCCTCATTTCCGACCAACTATCACACCCACTCCTTTACACTTGTGGTTTTTTTTATATACACTACATATTTTGGCGCCCAACTGGGCGATAAAAACCGGGAAAGTAAGGAGCAGGTGTGAAAGAAGGAAACATGCTACTATGAAAGAATTACGTTGAAAGTATAGTTGAAAGACGGCGTTGAGGAAAGAAGGAAAAAGAGAATGAGGCGTTAATAGATGTGAGAGAGATGAAAGAGGGAATGCAAGAAATGGTTGAAACGAGTGGAAGAGAGAATGATGGCTAGAAGGATGACAATGAATAAGAGATTTACGGAGTGAAGTAATAAGTTGAGATGGAGGGGTAGGGAGGGGGACAAAGAGTAAAAAGGGACCTCTACTCCTAAGGTTAGAACATCAGAGAAAAAAGAGACGGAGTGCAAGAGAATTGGATTGGTGTGATGTGAATGAGGATGCAAGAGAACTGAAACCGAAAGAGAAAAAAAGAAGAAGAAAAAGAAAACGTAGAAAAACAAAAGTATGAAAAAGAATGAAAGTAATTTTTTTCAAGAGATTCGGATGAAGGTGTAAGTGATGGTGGTGATTCTAGATCGAGTGAATCATCTGAGTCTAGTGTGCATGTGAAAAGAGTGGTTAATTGGATAGTACCCGAAAACTAAATAAATTTAATGTATATGGCACAAGGATGTAGAAGAATTTTGTTATGGGATTACAAGGTATGCTAAGAAAGGTTAGAGAAATAGTTTGGGTGAAAGAGTTGGTAGTTGAATTTCTAGAGGCGTCATATCGTTGCGAATTTCCTTATAATACGCTATTGTAGTGTCGCCGGGCGAGCCGACCGATACCTGAAGTGTGTATCTAGCGCGATGTCATGCCCGATACGTCAGCGTTGCGAGCGTGACAACCCTGTTTGTACCAACTATAGCGTAATGCGTGAATGATTCTCTACTAAGGCCCAGAAGGCTTACAATGGAAAGGTTGCCTATAGAGCGTATGCACCCATAGCTGACACTATACGCACCGAAAGTAAGGCTATTGGGGGTGATGATGTGAATGAGAATAAGGGTTATTGAAAAAGTTTTTGAAAACATTCCTACGCACCACCCTGGCAGACTATCACCGCCCAACACAAATGCCACAGAGCAGAAATATCAAATGAGCCCGCCCAAGCAAGAAGCGATTGAGATGGGAAGATGTTTTCGAGATCAGTAGAGGATAGTAGAATTTGAAGGGAAGAGGCAGATTGAGAATGAAGCAAGGGAGCGTAAGTCATATGGTAGAGAATGGATGAAGGCTTCACCACCCCCCAGTAATAAGTATAGAGACGCTCTAACCGAACCTAGAGTGATGTAAATTCTTGTGGAAGATTTTTTACGTGGAAACGATGAAGACAGTGTGAATGCTGAGGTAATGCAATGCTAATTACTAATCAACAAATAGGTGAATGGTGAATGTGAGAAAAATATCTAATCCAAGGGATGGGAATCGACCGTCGAAATATAACGAAACCAACAAAGACATGGTGAATGTAAGAATAGAAGTGAAGTGTTTCCAGTGTGGGAACACGGACATATGATTTCTGACATTGTAACGGCGCCGACTATTGGCTTGCTTCAGGCTGTCGACAAGTCTGGCCACATGGCCATGAATTGTACAGCCACGCAAAGGAGTGTAGAGATCGGACCCGGTATAGATCACTGCGTGCGTGACTTTTCTCCGGGGAGTCATGAGCAGTTGAAGACACCTGTGCCTGCAGGAAATGGTGGGCTGCACGCGAACATTCTTTTCATAGGATGTGTCAGTCGCCAAGGAATGTGTGCTAAATGTGGGAACAATATGACCAGGTGGACTGGTAAGGGGTCTCGAGTCATGAGGAAACCCAGGAGTGGGAATCAACGTGAAGTCGACGCGTGTGATTTTAACGCATAGCCTTGCAATGGCACTCAGTACGCAATGTTCAGCGGTTGTCTAGATTCAGCTATCGTTGACATGTCATGAACTGACGGGCGATATAGTAAATATGAGTTGTATCAGGGTGCCCGATAACCCAGTCAAGAGAAAGATAATGGGTCCGGCGAACGAGCCGAGATAGGGCTTTACAGAATGGCCTGAACCTCAGGTCGGAAGCTCGAGTCGCAATGAGAAGGATGAATGTTGCCCCACTGTGTTTCGCCGCTTCCCGGTCAGGTGGCGATACGTGCTCTCCGTCCTGCAACCACTGTTATCCGACCGAAGCGTCGCTACCAGCTGCGTCCTCATTCACTGATACGTTCACTCTACCGAGCGCACCTGACTTGTCCAGCATCTCGCCATCAATGATGAACTCATTCTGTACCAGCGACTCCGCGCAGGCGATCACCACCTCAACGATTATTGTAAGCATAGCCTGTCGATCTCCTGCACTCGAACCGCCTGACTCGCGTCTATAGCATCCAGAGGTGTCCGACAATGTGATGAACGTCAACAATGATACGCGAAGTCGCTAGCGACGGTTTGTGATAGGATGAAATAGGGGAGACAGAAAGAATCAGGAAAGGGAATATAAAGGGATTAGCTACATGGTCATACCAGTGGTAACTAAATTTAGGGAGAGTGTTAGGAATAGGCATGGAAGAGGTGAGTTTTATGGATTATAGTATGAATGAGAAGTATGATGTGTTGTTGGGTTATAAGTTTTGAGTGTGAATGGGATGATTATCCATCCAGATCGAATGTCTAGAAAGAGGTAAATAAAAATGGAAAGTCAGGATGTATGTGAATGAATATAGAGGTGTGGAAGTGAAGTTAAAAGGTTGGAAGGTTTGCTTTTGAGGATATATCTATTGAAGAAGGATGAATGGGTAAATGTGAAAGTAGGGTGGAATATGTATGTAGGAGTGGATGTAAACCAGAATAGCATGTTTGGTGGATATTTATGGAGCTAGACTCTGGAGTTAAAAGGTTGGCATATGTATTATGGCATATCAGATTCAGATATCCGAGGGTTATGTATGCAGAAGGTGCCTGATGTGAAAAGAAAGAGAGTACGAGGTATAAGTGGTGGTGATGTATGTAGGTTTATATTCTGTTTTTGTTATTAGGAGAATTCGAGAGAGAACATATTGTGTTTTGAATGCAGGAAATAATTCGTGAGAGAGAATGGGGTACGATGGAAATGGTCTGGATTTAAGTGGATTGCCAGAAAGTTTTGAATAACTGAGGAGACAAAAGATTTTAAGAATGTTATGGGAGAGGAGGAAGGCCTTAAGGGTGACGAGGATTTTGGGGATGCGAAATTGCTGGCATTTCGTATTGTGTTATCGGAGGACACCCCCATACAAGCGACCTCGTCATTTTCCTCCCCTGTTACGAATGAGATTGAAGAGCAGTGTGAAGAGTTTGAGCGAATAGTTGTGTTGGAAGAGATGAGAGTCCGTGGAATAGTTCGAATGTGCCTGTGCGAAAGCCTGATGGCTATTGAGGTTATTATTGTTATTAAGGTTGAATTGAAAAAGACTGTGAAAGATAGGATCCCTATGTGTTGAAACGGTGTGTATGTATGTATGGATGAAGTATTACGAAAATTGGATTTGGCGTGTGGTACTATCAGGATCAAGTGAAGATAATATAGTAAGGTGGTGACTGCCTTTTTCTACTGCAAAGCACGCATTATCCAGTTTAGAAACTTACTTTGGCTTAGCCAATTGCTCCCGGAAGCGTCTTCAGAGGCTCATGAATGTGGTTAGGGAATGAGTTTCCAGTAAGAATGTGAATAGGTGTATTATAGATGAATCTAAAATGGATAATGAATGAACTCTTTCCCTGAGCAATTGCAAGCTAGTTGAATGATGGGTTAAAAGGCTTGGAGGATGTAGGTTAAAAAAGTGAAAGTTGAGGAAGTGTGGTGTTTGTAGCATGAGGTCGTGAATTCTGGGACATAAGTGAGGTGCAAACAGGTTTGAAAAGCTGAAAGTTATGAAAAAGTTCGCGCAGTTTCCAAAAGCGCAGATGGCTTAGAGAGTTGAGAGAATTTTTAGGTTTTAGAGATTGGAAGGAAGTTTATGAAAGATTGTTCGGGGAGTGATGAAACCTTTGACTGAATGGACTGGGAAAAAAAGAGTACAATTAGTAAGTGTATATGAGATAGAATGAATTTAAGCGTTGATAAAGTGAAAGCGGAAATTGCGAAGATGTAGAGCTGGCCTTATTTGGATTATAGTGAGGATGCTAAACCTTTGGAAGTGAATACAGATGCAAGTGGGTATTGTATGTGGGGTTGTTTGATGCAAGATGAGAATTGATGGATGAAAAGAAAGCGAGAGAGAGAGCGTATTTTTCGAAAGCGTTTAGTATGACAGGGCGAAAGTATTTCACGATTGAAAGAGAGTTGGCTGCTTTTGAGGTTTTGATTTTAATCGTTGTGTTCGTTTTGTTATGTATTAAGTTTGTAGTGCAAACGGACCACCAACCCTTAGTGTATTTGCGAGAATGGATAGTTGATAGTAGTCTTGCGAGAAACTTTGGAAATTTGAGTGAATTTTGAATATATGTGGGGTGGAGTAGTTGCCGGGTGAAAAGATGCAGATTGCTGATTTGATGGCGAGAATGCCTGGAGGAAAGTATGAATTGAAAAGTAAATAGACCCTGAATATTTTGCCTAGGATAAATGAAAGGAAAAGAAAGTCAGTGGGGTGATTACTATTTTCGAGAGCAGTGTGTTGTATGGGTTGCCCAAGATTTAGCTAGTGCATAAGGTTGGTTTCGAGAGGCACTGAGAGAATTGAGAAGAATGCGAAAGGAAGTTTGACTAGAGTAAAAACAGCTGAGCAGATAGGACTTAGGTAAGGTGAGACAGTTTATGAAGAGTTAAAAGCTATGTGTATGGGTGTGATTTCATTGCAAGAAGTATTGATTGTTGTGAGCAAGTTGTTAAGGTAGTCATGTGCGTGCATTATGGTGGGGAGAAACCTGTAATTTATAGGAATGAGAGTGTTGATAGAAATAGTGTGAGCTTCATTTGCAGTGTTTGAGTGGGGTGCATTATAATTGGGTGATAGAAAAAAAGAGTTATGATAGGAAGTATGTTTTGGAAAAGGGAGTAGAAGATTGTGTAATTGAAGATGACAAGGATTTTCCTGGTGAGATTGAAGAAGTGTATTGTGAGCATGGGATAAGTGGAAGAATGGAGGTGAAAGTGCAGGTGAGAGGAAAAGTATATTGTGGACTAATTGATACTGGGGATCAGATGTCTTTAGTGAATGCATCTGTGGTACGCGAGATTGAGCAGGTGACGTGGCAGATATCAAGGCGGAGTACGAATGTAAAGATAAGGGGAATTGGATCAGGGGAGATAGTAGCTTGGGAGGAAGTTTTATTAAAAGAGATAGGAACGCTAGGGGAAGTTGAACATAAGTTTGTAGTGCTTGATGAAATTATTATCATCATGTTTTTGTTTGGAATTTGAAATTTTTAAGAATGAATGGTGAGCGTTTCCAACAACTGTAATAGAGTGATTCAAGGAAATAGAGAACTAGTTTAGAAGCAGAGAGGAATGGGTGTGGCTGATTTTGTAGGAATGGGAAGAGTTCATAGATGTAGGGAATGAAGAATTGTTAAGTATGAAAGATATCAAAGTAATGCAAGAGGAATGTCCTATGGTATGTGAGCTGAGAAAAATGTATTTTGTCGGGTAAGGAAGTGTGTAGATCGGGACAGTTGATAAGAAGATTTAGGTTATTTCGCAAAAAAGTTGTTTGTGTGTGCTAATTTGGTTATTATATTAGGAAGGCCGAGCAGGATGCATTTTGTACTTTACATATTTGCTGTGATTGGAGCAGTAAAGGCATTAGTAATTCATTCGTAGATTTGAGATACATGGGTAGGTTTAATTGCCGGGGATGTATGAAAGGGTTTAATGCCTGGTTTGCGAAAGATAGTGAATCGATATAGCAACTACTTGTGAAAGTCAGAAAGGAAAGTATCAGAGAATGATGTGAAACCTCCTGTGTTACGAATGGATGTGACTGAACCTTTCAGGTAGTGATTGATTGTGTTTCGTTGCCAGGGACGCGAGTGGATATGTAGGAATGGTTGTGATGGTGGATCATAAGAGTAGTTTGCGTATGCAGTGCCGGTGAAGACTAAAACTAGTGTGAATGTAGCTAAGGTAGAGAGAGGTGTTGTTGCCTATGAGAGTTTGTAAACCCGAGCGATTATGAGTGACCAATGGCCAGAGTTTTGAACAGCGTTTGAGCAAAATGTGAAGTGACTGACATGTGAACACGATGCAATATGCCTAGTTCGAATGGATTGGCTGAAAGAATGCTACAGATGTTAGTGAGTTGTTTAGAATGATGAGTGAACAAGAAATGATTGGGATTATTGGTTAGGAACAGATATGGGCGATATAATATACCTGTACATGGGGCTCTGGTATAGTCTCCATGTATTATGGGTAATGAATTCAGAGAAGTTTGTGAGACCTAGGTTGGAATTGCCTGAAAGTGATAGGGATGTATGGAGAAAGGAGATTTGAAGTTTGCAATTTTGAGTAGGGGACAAAGTTTGAAGGAAATAATTTGAGGAAGGGTGGTTGAATGTGAGTAAGATGAGAGAAAAAGTTTGAAGGGCGTTACTGTGTGAAGAAAGCTGTGTTGAATGAGTTGATTAGTGATAGAAGTGCATAGAATGCATAGAATGAATGAGATAGAGCGCATCAGACACAGTTACGGCCGTGGAGGAACCGCCTAAGTATGTGAAGGCTCACCCAGTGTATGGTTTTCTAGTGAATGATGAGAATGAGGAAAACAGAGATTGAGTGGCATATTCATCGTTGGATGGAAAAAACTGCTGTTAGTGGAACTAGGAGAAAAGAAACGCAAGAAAGCGTAAGAATAAACATTTGTTGGAAATGAAAGTGGATGGGATGAATTTTCTGCAGTTTTGGTGGGATAATGAAATGTTTATGGTCGCACGATGAATGCAGAGTATACGTTGTGAGAATTTCCGTTAAATGGAGAGAAGTATATCAGTAGGGATGAGAGAATTTAGGAAAATAGTGTCATATGAAGCAGCTGATGTTGATTACTAGGCAACTCAAACTAGTGAGAATGAAAATAAGAGGCAACATGCAAGGGTAAGAGAGATTGATAAGAGATTTCTTAACTGGCTGAAAGGTTAACTAGGAAAAAAAGTAGGAATGAGATAATAGATTTAAGGAGACGCGGAGATGTAATAGTGAGAGGAGGAAGTGAAAGTGTTTTGGAGTATTGAGAGACCCTTGTACTAGGGTAGAGGTACAGTTGAAGAGTCATTGATTGGTAATGAATGTGCTTGTAAATGGGAATGTTTTGGGATTAAATATGATACAAACTTAGTGTGGGGATGTGGTGAGCTGACTTAGTATTTTATTGAGTATTAGTCCAGGTGTATGAGAGGAAAACAGGTCAGTCAGTCCAGTCGCACTTCAAGGAGTTCCAGTATGTAAGAGTCTTTTTTTTTTCTGTATCATATATAATGCCTTATTATGTATTGTTTGTTAGAGAGAAGAAAAGAGAAGGAGAGAGGAGAGAACGAAAAATTTAGGTTGATACGAGTGTGAATAAAATGTGAGTAAAGTGAGGGTGGGTGCCAGACGGCAATCAGCATTATTCATATCCTCACTTCCTTTTCTACGGCTTCTACCTCTGGTTCTAACGTTAGTGTCCACACGCTCGTCTGGATAATTTTGGTGAAATTGAATGATGTGTTTTTTGTTTTTTTATGCTTTTATTACTAATATTATTCTTTTCTTTCGGCAGGAATATATTTTAATATATTTTTTTTTCACACCCTTTGGTGATTTCCGATTTGACGGATATTTCATCATTTGACTGAGACCGAGATCTTATTTTTGAATTAAGTATTTATTTTTATTCTTATGATTATTATTATCATTATTTTTATAATTACTATTATGACTATTAATTGTTATTATTGTTTTCACTATTATTATATAATGATATTATATTATATTATTACTTTTTACTATTAATTAGAATTTATACGTGTAATAATGTAATAATATTATATTTTATTTATATTATTATTATTTTATTATTATTACTTCGATTACATTATACCTTATTAATTAATTATTATATTAATTATTATATTATATTATATTATTATTAATTTATATTATTATTATTATTACTTTTACTATTAATTAATAATTATACATTATTATTATTATTACTTTTGCTATTAATTATATTAATTGATAATTTATTATTATTATTATTATTATTACTTTTACTATTAATTATACCTTATTAATTAATTATTATTATTATTATTATTATTATGATATTCATATTATATATATTATTTTATTATCTTATATATTATTTTAAAACATGCAAAAAAGATGTCCAAATTCGTATCGATTTGTGAATGATGTGAGCAACATATTTTTTGACACCATCCTTTTTCCGCCAATTTTCGCCATTACGGTCCGGCCAAATTTTGATTTCCTATATTCTTAATGAAAAGTGTTTTAATAAATATTTTTTACTTTTGCTTTTTTATCTATATCCTATTAAAAATAAACAGCACGAAAAACGTAACGGTTTTCACTACAATTTTGTCATCATAAGTTTTTTCGGCTTGGTTTCCTCGGGCGAGCAAAGCGAGCCCTCTGCGCGTGCGTAGCACGTGCTCAGGAAAGTCTTGCTCCGTTAGGAGCAAGCCAAGGCTTGTTATTATTATTATTATTATTAGTTTTACTATTAATAATGAATTATACTTATTATTATTATTATTATTCATTATTCTATTTCGGGTTTTGATGTGCTTATTGATTTATTATTATTATCTTATTATTTTTATTTATTATTAATTGAAATTATTATATATGTATATATTGTATATATTGTTATGGTTAGGTTGATATTGCTTTTTCCCAGTCAGTTTTGTAAGTCAAAATAAAGGTATCACCAACAACCAGTTTTATTTCTTCCTCTTGTTGTGGAGAAGTTCCTCTGAAGGATTTAGAAGGATTGTCCCCAGAGATTGTCTTCTAAGATCCAATTGTTTTCCCCCTTCATTTGGTCTGGAGCCCTTGGGAACGAATACCCCTGAAGAAGAAATTACCCTTGACCCAATACCTTGGAAATGAAAGACCCTTGACCCAATACCTGAAGATGAAATTACCCTTTACCCAATACCCCTGAAGAAGAATTACCCTTGACTCAATACCCCTTAAGAAGAAATTCCCTTGAACCAATACCCCTGTACCAGAAATTACCCCCTGTAATATCCCTGTACAAGAAATTACCCCCTGAACCAATACTCCGTACAAAAACTTACCCCTTGAGCCGAATACTCATGTTACAAGAAATTACCCTCTTGAAAATTTACTCACTGAAATTACCCTCTGAAAAATTACCCACTGAAATTAGAAGGAATTTGCTTTTGTACGATTATTTTTGTTTTAGGAATTATTTATTCGAATTTTTGCTTTTGTACTATTAATTTTTTGATGCCTCATGAATTAGTAGTTTTGAATATTTTTTGCTTTTTGTCTATATTTTTTTGGTCTTTTGAATTGCTCATTTAAATTTATTCAACATTTCCGTCTGTTTTCAATTATTTGGTTTATTGATCTTTTACTTTGAACTTTGTACTGTTTCTGACCATATACCTCTGCACAAAAGCAAAATTATATATATATATTAAGTTATGTTGTTTATTTTTTTGACGATATTGACGACTGACCTACGTAATAAAGAATGACCTGACTGTATTTTTTTATTCTATATTTTCTGTTGTTTTTTTTAAATAAAATACCAACATTGTGTGTTTGTCTCGCCCTTCATTTCCCGACAAACTTATCAACACCACTCCTTTTTACATTGTGGTTTTTATATAACAACTTAATATTTTGCGCCGTAACCGTGGAGCCCGAATTAAAACGGGAAAGTGAGGAAGCAGGTTGAGAAAGAAGGAAAATGGCTACTTATGGAGAGTTAAGTTTGAAAGGATAGATTGAAAGAGCGTTGAGAAAGAAGGAAAAGAGAATGAGGCGTTAATAGATAGGCCGATACGGATATTGTTGCCGATATCCGCCCATCCCTATATATATATATATATATATATATATAATAAACTAAATATATATATATTTATATATATATATTATATATATATATAATTATATAATATAGTATGCTAAGTTCATCATGCTATTATTACTTTTATTGATAATTCAAACTTCCCCAAAAGCTTGTTATATAATATCCTCCCATTAAGTATTTTTCCAATAGCCGTCCATCATATATATTAACTATATATATATATATAATATATATATAATATATTATATATATATATATATATATATACTATAATTATATATATATATATTATATATTATATAGTATATATATAGATATATATTTTTGCCAGTTCTTGAAGTGTTAAAAAGATTCATTAATAATAGTAATAACAATGAATTGCGTTGCTTCAAGCATACACCACTATTACTATTGATATTATTCATATTATTATCATTATTATTATTTATATCTATTTTCGCAGTATATTCACAAATTTTTTATATATATTATATAATAAATATATTATATATATATATAATAGATATAAATAATATATATATATATATATTATATATATATATTATATATATAATATATATCAACTTCGCGTGGTCCCGTCGTGAAACCCGGCAATAGGAAACCAGGAGGTTTTCCTGCGCTAAAGGAACTATGGCTAGGGAGGATAGCCAAGCAAAGCCGCTTCCCGAATAAACTGCTTCAAACTCCATGAGAAGCCTCGGAGCCCGGACAGAACTTTAGACGACGACTTCGGCGAATTTACAGACTAGAATCAGGAAATACTTTTCTAAGAATTATAGTTGGTGGTGAGCGACTGTAAGTATTTTTTGGTATAGTCCAGGTGTTCTGATGAGGGAAACAGGTCATCAGTCAAGTCGCGCGTTCAAGGGATCCAGTATGTAAAGAGAGTCTTTTTTTTTGTTTGTATCATATTTATACATATTGCTTACATTGTTGTTGAGAGAGAGAAAGAGAGATGGAGGGAAGGAGAGAGGAAGAGAAACGAAACAATGAGGTTGATGACGATTGTCGGAATAAAATGTGAGTAAAAGTGAGGGTGGGTGGCCAGACAGCATTCAGCATAAACATCCTACCTCACCCCTTTCTTCAGGTTTCTTACTATGTTCTAACTTTAGTGTCCACCACGCTTTGTCTGCATTTAATTTGTGAGTGAATGTTGTTGTTCTTTGTTTTTGTCTTTATGCTTTTATTACTAATATTTATTCTTTCTTTCGGCAGGAATATATTTTTGATATATTTTTTTACACCCTGTGGTGTTTCCGATTTGACTGATATTTCATTATTTGACTGAGGCCAGATTTCTTTTTTGAATTAAGGTATTTATTTTTTTCTTAATGATTATTATTATCATTATTTGTATAGATTACTATTTGACTATTTAATATTGTTCTTCACATTAATTCTATATGATTTTATTATTATTACTTTTACTATTAATTAGTAATTATACCTTATTAATTAATAATTATTATTACCATTATTACTTTTACTATTAAGTATACCTTATTAATTAATAATAATAATAATAATAATTATTATTTTATTATTATTATTATTACTGAATTTTGAAATATCTTCGCATGGCTCTCGAGGCTGGAACCTCCTTTTGCCATTCTACTCTCCATGAAATGGGTTGCGGATAGCCTAGCAGTCACAACCGTCATCAAGTTGCTCAAGAAACTACATGTCTTGCCTTGGACCCTTTGGAACCTTCTGATCAAAGACTGCGTGATTTTGGACTATGAATTGGAAATACTAAAAGAAACCTGAGGGTTGCTACTTTAAATGTGGCGACACTAAGGGAAATGGAGGAGGAGATGGTGCTCCTGATGATTGACCGTAAGATTGATGTTCTAGGGTTGTGAAACCAGACTGTTCGGCTTTGCAGGAGTGAAGGTGCTGCATTGTGATTACCAGCATTCTCTCGTGGAGGAAAGAGAGGAAACATACATGTGTTGGGGTGATTTTGACACCAGAATTAGCACAGGTAGTAAGTAGTATAGAGCAGTAAAATGAAAGGATCCTGCGTTCTCGATCAAAACAATCGGATAGTGTGAGTTTATTCAGGGTATGCCCCCAACAAGGAGGACCGTTGGAAGAAAAGAACTTCCTATCGGAGAGCTACAAAATAGTGAAGAGAGAGCGTTCACATCAAGAAAACTCGTTATTGGCTGACTTAAACGGACATGTGGACAGGACCGACGAGGTGGAGGGTGATCGGGGCTTTTGGTATTGGAGGAAGGAACCTGCAGGGGAGGGTTATAGATTTTTGTGAACAGAATGATATGAGCGTCAACACACACTTTTTACAACCATAGAGATAGCCACAAAGACGTGGTACAGATGGAATGGAGAGGTAGAGGATACGAGGAGAAATCAATGATATTAATGCTAACAAATAATAAAAGACTGCTTTAACAATGTGAAGTATGCCTTCGATCTCGGGAGACTCGGATCACCGGGTTGTTGTAGGAAGAGAGCAATAATGTGCTAAACCATATAAAATGTAAGTTAGGAAAGAGATTCATGGTGAAAATTGCGAGAGCCGGAAATGTAGAGAAAAATTAGAGAAAATGGAGTGGTTAAAAAGAAGGAATTGGTAGATGATAGCGGAGGTGACGAGAGTTGGAGAGCATGGAGGGATGCCATGTGGCAGGTGTTCTGGAGGAGTTTGAAAGTGAAAAACAGATTCATGGAAGAAAAAAAAACAAACCCTTAGTGGACTGAACAAGTTCAGACGGCCGTTAAGAGAAAAATGAAATGTTTAAAAGGTGGCGGAATGAACGAAGAGGGAGTGGAGGAGAAGGGAATAACGGTGGAGGGCGAGAAGAGAAGGTGAACAGATAAAAAGAAGAGAAAAGGAGAGCCACAGGAAGATTGGAGGAAATTGGAGGAAGACCTTTCAGGTACGAGAAAGTTAAATCTACAACATTGCAAAAAAACTATAGAAAGGCTCTGCCCCGCCATCCTATGCAAAAAAATGAAGTTGAACATTTTTAAAAAGCCCGTCGATATTAGCGAGTGAAGGAATATATTGCAGCTGCTGAATATCCTTGAATAACATAATCAGAAGAAGAGGGAACAATGGGAAGAATGACATGTGGCGTTGGAAAGAGCGGGGGGATTTGTACCTGAAGGAGGTGGAACAGCGATGAGAAGATGAAAACGGTAAGCACAGGCCCGAGGATATGCTGCTTGGTAGGAGATATTAGAGAGCTTGCAAGGGGTTTTGTGATGACCGGAAGAATGAAACAGTGCTGAACGAAGGAAAAACACCGGAGGATTGGAATAAATCGATTGTGTCCTATATATAAGAAAGGCGATACACAGGAGACTGTAAAATTACAGGGGAATTGCTATGATATATTGCAAGGTGTACGAGAGAATATGTGGAGGAGAAGATGAGGACACAGTCGAACAAAAACTGGATGAATGGCAGCATGTTTTTCGACCGGAAAGATCGACAATTTTGGTTTTTGCACTGAAGCTGAGGTGTGAAAAGACTTATGAATTAACCGAAACTATTTGCCTTATTTGCAGTTTAGATAAGCGTTCGACCATGTTCGAGGGGAGAAATTGTGAGGATCCTGGAAAAGGGAGTATAGTGCCTTACTAAACTGATAAGAGCTATAAGAAAGCACGTATGTGACAGCTGTTGCAAGGTGAAAACACAGATGGTTGATAGTAGTTGGTTTGGAATACAACAGTGTTAAAACGAAAGGAAGTGTACTTTCCCCCATATTGTTCATAAAAGTTTATGTGACCTATCTGTGGCAAGTGTACAGAAAGGGTGGTGAGAGATCTTGGTACGCGGGACATGAATCTGCAGTTAATCTCCGGAGTCACGGGAGGCCTCTGCAGAGTTGTATAGTGCATGGACAGACGTTCATATTTGAGAAGGATTGAAAATCATTAGGGAGACCGGAGGTTAGATGGTGATGTAGGGAGCAGGAAGAGTTGAATATAGAATTGGAGGGGAAGTACTGAAACAGACGGATCAGTTTGAAATATTTGAGTTTAAGTGGAGATTGAATGATGTTTTCAGGGTTGAGAACCAAGAATTGGAAATTAATGGGACACTTGCTCGTTGCTACCCTTTTGCTAAAAGGACGTAATATTACCGAGGAAAGTCAAAAATAATAATATCATCAAATTATTCTCCCATATTAATATACTGCCACGAGGCTTGGACACTAAACACAAATGCCAAAAGTAAAGTACAGGCATGCGAATGAAAGTATTAAGATTGATAATGGGGGTGACAAGATTGGATAGGAGGTGGAGACATGATGACTGAGGCCCGTGTTGGGAGTGAAGGTATATTAAACTGGTGGAAGAGGAACCCAGTTGTAAGATGGTTCGCGACAGTGAGGGAGGATCGGAAGCATGGTGTGCGAAAATCGTATTGAGTGGTCAGCCAGAGGAAGGAAGAGGAGTGGAGGCGAGGATGAGTGGAGGATGGTGTAAGAGAGCTGTGAGAGGAGGGGGATGACTATGAGAGGTGAGGAGAAAGGAGTTTACCATTGATCGACAGCAATGGAGGAGCTCTCGTGCAAGACAGCTGGACAGCGCATGTGCCTACAGGAGGAGGTGAGAAAGAATTATTATTACTATTAATTAATAAATTATTCGTTATTATTTATACTTTTACTATTAATTATATCTTGTTAATTAATAATTATTATTATTATTATTATTATTATTATTATTATTATTATAATTATTATTATTATTATTATTATTATTATTATTATTATTATTATTTTGCTTATGCTTACGCTTATGATTATTATTATTATTATTATTATTATTATCTTATTATTTTATTTTATTATTAATTTATTATTATTATAAATGTATATATTGTATATATTGTATGGCTTATGGCTGATATTGCTTTTTTCAGTCAGTTTGTGAACTGGAAAAAACTGGTCGGAACAACAACCAGTTTTATTTTCTTCCTCTTGTTGTGGAGAAGTTCCTCTGAAAGATTGGAAGGATTGTCCCCAGAGATTGTCTCATAAGATCTAATTGTTTTTCCCTTCATTTGGTCTGCAGCCCTGAAGAAGAAATTACCCTTGACCCAATACCCATGAAGAAGAAATTACCCTTGACCCAATATCCTTGAAGAAGAAATTACCCTTGACCCAATACCCCTGAAGAAGAAATTACCCTTGACCCAATACCCCTGAAGAAATTACCCTTGAACCAATACCCCTGTACCAGAAATTACCCCCTGAACTAATACCAGTGTACAAGAAATTACCCCTTGAACCAATACCCCTGTACAAAAAATTACCCCTGACCCAATACCCAAGTACAAGAAATTACCCCCTGAAAATTACCCTCTGAAAATTACCCACTGAAAATTACCCTCTGAAATTGTTCTCCTGATTTTTAAATTCCCCTGAATTTGTTTTGCTTTTTATACTATTATTTTTGTTTTATGAATTATTTATTTGAAATTTTTGCTTTTGTACCATTAATTTTTTGATGCCTCATGAATTAGTAGTTTGAATATTTTTTGCTTTTGTCCTATTATTTTTTGGTCTTTTGAATTGCTTATTTAATTTTTTTTTATTAATTTATGTCATAAATTTGCTTATTTGAGTTTAATTTATTTTTTACTGTATAATTGAGTATATTATAGATTGCTTAGTTTTTTTTGCATTTATTTATTTATTGTATATAATTTGCTTGTTTATATCTAAGTTTGTATGTTTATTTTTTTTGACGATATTGACGACTGACCTACGTAATAAAGAATGACCTGACTGTATTTTTATATTCTATAGTTTTCTGTTGTTTTTTTTAATAAAATTACAACATTGTGTGTTTGGCTTCGCTCCTTCATTTTCCCGACCAAACTTATCACACCCACTCCTTTTTACACTTGTGGTTTTTTTTATATAACAACTACATATTTTGGCGCCCAACGTGGGGCGATAAAACGGGAAAGTGAAGGAAGCAGGTGTGAGAAAGAAGGGAAAAATGGCTACTTATGAAGAATTAAGTTTGAAAGTGGATAGATTGAAAGAGGCGTTGAGAAAGAAGGAAAAAGAGAATGAGGCGTTAATAGATGATTTGAGAGAGATGAAAGAGGAAATGCAAGAAATGGTGAAACGAGTGGAAGAGAGAATGATGGCTAGAATGGATGACATAATGAATAAGAGATTTGCGAGTGATATAAGGTTGAATGGAGGGGTAGGGGCAGGGACAAAGAGTAAAAGGACCTCTACTCCTAAGGTAGAACATCAGAAAAAAGAGACGGAGGTGCAAGAGAAAAATGGATTGGGTGATGTGAATGAGGATGATGAGAAACTGAAACCGAAAGAGAAAAAAGAGAAGAAGAAAAAGAAAACGTTACGAGAAACAGAAGGCATGAAAGAAGAATGAAAAGTAAGAGTATTGATTTGTTGTAAAGTAGTTCGGATGAAGGTGTAAGTGATGGTGGTGATTCTAGATCGAGTGAATCATCTGAGTCTAGTGTGCATGTGAAAAGGAGTGTGTTAATTCGGGATATACCGAAAATAAATAAATTTAATGTATATGGCACTAAGGATGTAGAAGAATTTTTTAGGGATTACAAGGGGTATTGTAAGGAAAGGTTAGATGAAAATAGGGTGTTTTGGGTGAAAGAGTTGGGTGAATTTCTAGAGGGTCATATGTTGGATTTTTATAAGGCTATTGTGAGTGTGGGTGAGCCGAAGTATGAAGTGGTGATGCAGCGAATGTTAGATCAGGTTAGGAGAGTGAAAGGTGGTGTGAAATATAGGAAGGTGAATGATTCTGATAAGGCTAGAAGGGGTAAGAATGAAAGGTTGGATATGTATGCACATAGGCTAGAGACATTGGCACAGAAAGAAGTTTGAGATGATGATGAGTAGGGGCAGAAGTTGTGAAAAAGGATGCAAGAAGCTGTTCTGCTGGTGGCGGCAAATATACAAATGCAGGAAGGAGACATTCTCAATTTGATTTGAATGCATTCAATATAGGAAGTCGATACACGACTAATGAAGATTTAACGACAAAAGAATCTTAATTAAATACAATATAGAAATTTTCACTAATAGCACATTCTAAAAATTTGATATGAATTGACATTGCAAAGTTCCACTTCACTATGTTAACGAGGCTCACAAAATACTTGGAGCATCCGATGAATCTGATGAAACAAACCTAAACGTTTACGATGGAGAACGATGAATCCCTCTGTCCAGTTTACGGATAACTGCTTGCAATAACGATTGGATTTGTGAATGTGAGATGAAATGGTATGTATAATCAAGGAATGGGAAGTTGAGTGAATGTAACAACCCAAAAGAATGTGAATGTGAATAGAGAGGTGAAGTGTTTCAGGTGTGGGAAACTGGGACATATGATTTCTGAATGTGAGAATGGGCCGAAATGGGGACCTGTAGCTATTGGAACAAGTTGAACACATAATATGTACATGGTGTACAGAACCAAGGAGGCAGGTGTAGAATGCGTGAGGTATAGATCACTGGGTGCTGTGAAGGCTGTTCTCAGGGGTGAGAGTGAACAGCCTGTGTGGAGTGTGGGGATCAAAGGACATTTTCAGGATGTGTCAGTCACTTAAGAATCTTGTATAATGTTAGGAAAATAGGGACATGTCAGCTGGTATGTGTTAGAGTATGAGGAAACAGGAGGAAGTCAAGATGAATCCGAAGTGTGTGATTGGCAGGTGATGGCAATGAGATTATGGCACAGTATTGCCAGCGGTTGGTGATAAGGTAGTTGAAAGTATGAATAGGAATATGAGTGAATCAGGTGTAAGCAGTCAAGAAGAAGATAATGGGTCCGAGAACCTCGAGCAGGATGGGGTTTACAGATGGGTGAGCCCTCAAGGTGGAAATAAGGATGCAATGAGAAGATAATAGTAGGTGTATGTTTTGATTTTGTCACATGGACCAAGTGCTATGGAAGTATTAAGGTTTATTGACTGGAGAGAGTGAGGTAAAAGCATTGATTGATACTGGATATATGGTTGATGTAGTGTGCAAGGGAGAGAGTGTGATGGAATAGAATATAGGGAGGATCAGAAAAAGAAGAGAATCCAGGAAAGGGAATATAAAGGGATTAGCACATGGTCATACTAGTGGTAGCTGTTAGGGAGAGTGGGATTAGAGAATAGGGCATGGAAGAGAGTGATTTATGTGATTAATAAGTATGTGAAGTATGATGTGTTGTTGGGTTATAAGTTTTTAAGTGTGAATGGGATGATTATCCATCCAGATCGGATGATGATAGAGAAGAAGGTAAATAAAAATGGGAAATGTCAGATGTATGTGAATGAATTAGAGGGTGTGGAAGTGAAATTGTTAAAAGGTGTGGAAGTGTTTGCTTTGGAGGATATATCTTTGAAGACAGATGAAGTGGTAAGTGTGAAAGTAGGGTGGAATTTGTATGTAGGAGTGGATGTAAACCAGAATAGCATGTTTCTGGTGGATATTTATGATGCTAGATATAGAGTTAAAAGGTTTGCATATGTATTTGATGGCATATCAGATATGGATAATCCTAGGGTATGTATGCAGAAGGTGCCTGATGTGAAAAAGAAGAGAGTAAGAGGTATAAGGGTTGGTGATGTAGTTGGTAGTTTATATTCTGTTTTTGTTTTAGAGAATTCGAGAGAGAACAATATTGTGTGAATGCAGGAAATGTTGAGAAGATGGAATGGGTGTATGATGAAATGGTTGATAAGTGAGATTGCCAGAAGGTTTGAATGAAGTGAGGAGACAAAAGATTTTACGAATGTTATGGGAGGAAGAAGGCCCAGTAGGGTGACGAGGATTTTGGGTCTGTGCAGCAGCTGGCATTATGTTATCCGGAGGACACCATATCTGCGACCTGTCCTTTCCTCCCCACTGTTCTGAAATAAATTGAAAACAGTGTGAAAATTTGGCAGGCAGGTGTGTTGGAGAAGAAGGTGGGGGTCATGAATCAGTCGATTGCCTGTGCAGCCTGATGGACAGTGAGGTTGGTGATATATTGATTGTCATAAGGTGAATGAAAACTGAAAGATGGGTTACTATGTGGATTTCCAGAGTGTGTGTATAGTATGTATGGGATGAAAGTATTTACGAAAATGGATTTGGCGTGTGGGTACTATCAGATGCCAGTGGAAGATAATAGTAGGTGTGTGACTGCCTTTTCGACTGCAAAGCGGCATTATCAGTTTAGAAACTTGAACTTTGGGTTAGCCAATGCTCCGGCCAGCGTTTCAGAGGGCTATGAATGTGGTTATGAATGATTTTCCCAGTAAGAATGTGATGGTGTTTATAGATGATCTATTGGTGATGAATGAATCTTTCCCTGAGCAATTGAAGCTAGTGAATGATGTTGAAAAAGGTTGGAGGATGTAGAATATAAAAGTGAAAGTTGAAGTGTGAGTGGTTTATAGATGGGTTAGATGCTTGGACATAAGGTGAGTGCAACAGGTTTGAAAAAGGCTGAAAAAATTGTGAAAAAAAGTTCGGCAGTTTCCAAAGCCAGGAATGTTAGAAAGTTGAGAGGAATTTTAGGTTTGGTTAGAGGTTGGAAGGAAGTTTATGAAAAATTGTGGGAGTGATGAAACCATTGACTGGACTGGGAAAAAAAGTACAATTGTGAGAGATGGAATGATAAATGAATGA
>JABUQX010134555.1:0-15000 GCA_015478945.1 Trachelipus rathkii | reverse complement strand
TTTTCACATAGGAAAAAAATCTTTAAAAAAATTATACTTTGACTTCGGCTCCGGCTCCGGCTCCGGCTCCGGCTCCGGCTCCGGCTCCGGCTCTGGCTCAATTTCAAAAAATTTTATCTAAGACTTCAGGCATATTAATTTTTACTTCCCAAAAAAATTTTTAAAAAATATTAATTTATTGATAAAAATGTATAGGTACTTTTTCTCGGACTCCGGCTCCGGCTCCGGCTCCGGCTCCGGCTCCGGCTCTGATTCTGGCTTCGGATTCATTTTAAAATTGTTCACCGGCGACTTCGGGCAGACCTCATTTCACTTGAAAAAAAAATTATTGATAAAAATGTATACTCCGGCTCCGGCTCCGGCTCCGGCTCCGGCTCCGGCTCTGGCTCCGGATCAATATTAAAATTGTTCAGCTGCGACCTCCAGCACACTTCTTACTTGCAAAAAAAATTTTGTGATAAAAATGTCTAATTCGGCTCCGGCTACAACTCCGGCTTCGGCTCCAGCTCCGGCTCCGGCTCCGGCTCCGAACACCTACTACAACTCCATTTCAAAATTGATATGTTCCGACATTGGCAGAATTATTTTCACTTGCTAAACAATTGCTGAAAAACAAATTTTTACATTTGCTCCAAATCTGGCTCCGCCCAGCTCCGGCTCCGGCTCCGGCTCCGGCTCCGGCTCCGGGCCTCCGGCTCCGTCTCCGGCTCTCAGAATCGTTCCAAACAAAATCACACCAATGATGTAGAGAGGAGAATTTTGTCTCAATAATTAGAAATAATAAAAAAAAAAGTGAAGTTTTTTGATTTCAACTAAAATTTAGATAGAAAGTGTTTTTTTAAAATAATGGGGAATCATATCCTTATAAATAAAAAATAATATATTTATTGAATATATATAAATATATGTATAATGAAAATTATACATATATGGTTATATATCAATATATATTATATTTAATTTTTCTTTATTTTTTTTAATTATTAACAATAATATAAAAGACAGGGAAATAAATTATTTACAGCCAAAATGTGAAGCTAGGCTGTTGGAGAGTTTTGGTCAAGGAGCAGAGGTAATTACCAGTAACATTTATTGTATAACTAACTTTAATTAACCAAGTTATTGAATGAATTTAGTCTCCTAAGTACCATTTGATTATTGAATTCGCTTATTATGATTACTGATGCCAATGACATTATATTGTTCTACTTTAAATAATGCATAACAATAAATATAATAATAATGCAATATTGACGAGTGGCATCAGTAATAATACATGACTACTCATATCACTACATAACTAATAATAGTGACCTCATAATACCTCAGTCATAATGTTCATGAGAAATCAATAATAAATACATACCTTGTGTTATTTGCAACTCTGTTAAATTTCCCGCATTAATTATACTCTCCTTATATAATTAATGATCAAATGAAAATGCATTATAATTAGTAACTTATTTTATTGGTTGAACCTTACATATAGTATATTTTTGCTAAAATGTTAAAGATGTAAAGATTCATTTTAAAAATTCATGTAAACAATGATTCAAAGACAAATATCTTAATGGTAATACTAATAATCATAATTGTAATCAATGTTTATCCTTCTCGCGTAAAAATCATACAGCAGCCATAATATTTCTTGGAATTTTTCAGACTCATTTTAAAAATGAAACACTAATTACATTTCATCAAGATCATTTAAAAACTTAGTAAACTTCATTATTTTAAAGATCAGCCGTCTAGATTCCGTATTACAATACTGTTCTTTGTTTATTATTACATCGTTTTTTCTTTGTTAGGGCTTATTCCTCTACTTCTTATTTTGGAATTTATGTATAAAATACGAATAAAGATGTATGGTAATCAGCGTTTCATTTAATTCAACAAGAGGTGTCAAATTAATCCAAGGAGAAAATTTGACAACTGGCGACCTTGCCAGGATGGATAGTATGGTCATTATCACCTCTGTGCATTTCTCTGTAGTGTCTACTACCACCTTCGCATGAGCTCCGGAAGAGGAGACGAAGGATATTGTTTTCTCTGTAGTGGCTACTACCACCTTCGCATGAGCTCCGAAAGAGGAGACGAAGGATATTGTTTTTCCTGTAGTGGTTACTACCATCTTCGCATGAGCTCCGAAAGAGGAGACGAAGGATATTTGACCAATACGCACTTGGAATCTCTAGAGACACACAAGGCCAAACACTTACCATATAACCTTGTGTCCTGTCTATCCAAAAGATGAAACCTCTGTGTCCAACAAAAAATTCCATTGAATTTCGACCAGAACTTCTCTGTTTACGTAAAGGTAAAGTACGTACATACAAAGAGAAATGTATTTTTATATACAAAATAATACACTTACACTAAAGTTTAAATTAGATAGGAAATTGTGCACAAGACGGTATGCAATATAATAACACCTTTGGGTCTTATTATATATAGTATATTTCAGCTTGTGCAAATTTCAACACAAAAAGGTGTTAAAATTTAAATGAAAACATATATGTTATTGTTTTCCAAAAAATTACAAAACAAATTTTTACAAATGGGTGACAGGAAAAAATTCCCCATTATAGCCATTGGAAAAGAGGCTATTTTATTACTTTGGGTGAAAAGTGTGAAAATAGACATTTTAATATATAAAAAATATATTAAATAAATTAAAATTTTGATTAATGACATTATTATTGTATGTTTTTTTTTGTTTTTGTTAAAGGCAAAATTATCAGAAAAATAATACAAAAAATTAGTAATTGCATTTTTTCTTAGTTGTACAGTTCCTGAGGGAAGTTCTTTTGAGAATACAATAAGAAAATTTGCAATTAACAGCGTTAAAATAATTAATTAGGATTAGACTAATTAAATTTTTTTTTATTTACTAAATGATAGTATAAAGTTAGAGAATCATTTTAGTAAAAACCGGGTTCCTTAATTATAAAAATTAACGAAACTAGAGTTAGTTAAAAATTAGGAAAGTCGCACATAATAAACAGTATCTCATAAGAGGAGAGAATAAGAAAACTGTGTGTGTAGGAAGGCTCTATTTTACTTTTATAGTTGAATGAAGTTCAATTTCAAAAACGTCAGCAAAATAGTGAATATCGTAAAATATAGTATACTCATTCACTCACTAAAAACTTGAATGAGAAATTGTGGGAGTAAAATAGTAAGAGGGAAAAGACGCTGAATGCGGAAATAAACAAAGACAGCCTTGAGACAGTGACTTTGAGTATAACATTGACCGATAAAAATATTGAACTTGAAATAGTGCTCAAGTTTATTCGTTTTTGCAAAGCTTTCAATTCTTGCTTTTCCGCCACAACACATTCACAAACCTATATATATTGTTTTTTGTAAGTTGTTTTTATTGTTTTGTTTTGTCTATTTTTCTTTTCGTTTTGTTTTTTATTATGTATATTTTAATTGATTTTATGTATCATTTTAACTTAACCAAAAATTTGTTTTTTCTTTGATTTTGATCATATTATATATAGAATCTGAATATATATCAAAAGCTGTTTATGAAATATAAAACAACCGTACTGAGAATGACCCTCGACTCCAAAAATTATTTTCTTTGAAAATCGTAAAACAAAAAGGGAAATAACCCTTTATCCGTAGAAAATTTGGAAAAGTAGATCCAATATTTTCGGTTTTTTAATTGTGTGGCTAAAAATGCCAAAGTGATATTTTTTTTTTTTTTGTTTTTTTCATTTAAAAATATAAAATTTTTTTTTTTTTTTATTTAAAATTTTTTATTAATATAAAGTGATTAAATTTTTAGAAAGGACCCTAAAGAAAGACCAAAGGTCATCAGAACAAGTTAAAAGGTCATCAGAACAAGAAGGTCATAGGAACGAGACTATTTTCGACCCTTGACCCCAAAACACAAATTTGTTCCAGAGAACACAGGTCACAAGAGAACACAGGTCATTAGAGAACATGTTCTCCAGAACATAAGAATAGAGAATTCTTTTAAACGTTCTAAGTGAACAAAAATTTACAGACATTGTTCCAAGAGAACACAAGACTTTCAGAAAAGATTTTTATTATAACAAGAACTTGGAGAACAAATAAAGGTTGTAACCTAAGTCAAAGAAGAACAAAAGAACTTTAGAACAGACTAGAGTTAAAAGTTCACATTTTGAGAACATTTTTAAGAACATATTGCCAAATCAGAACATTGAAAATATTCTATATTCTATTTTTTTATATATAGTTTTATAGAACAACATAGAACATTGTTGTGAACAAAGACTTCAGAAAAAATATATTTATATTTTTTTTGTTTTGTTGTTAAAAAAGTTACATTCACTATTTATATTAGAAAATATTAAAGTGATTAAAAGTTTCATTTAATTTTTAATTAATATTTTTTTTATTGTGAGACAATTAATAGTGATTTAATATTCAATCAAAAATGAACATAGAAAATTTAGTGAAAATTATTTTCGTTCTGATAATAATAATTTTTTGTTCTAATAGGAAAGAGAACACAGTTCCCATTTTTGTGAAACTTAGAAAAGTTAATAACAAAGTAATTAAAAATTAAGTGAGGTAGACATTCGTAATTAAATATTAATTAGTAACCGATCTTAATGAACAATAGTAATTAAAGTAATTAAAATAAAGTGATTAAAATTGAACACTTATAATATTTTAATTAATTTTAGAAACACTTAATGTTTTTTTTTTAATATTTTTTTGGTGTTTTAAATAAAAAATATTTTTAAAAGCAGTCAGTATTAGTGACTGAAAAGACTTAGAAAAAGTTACTTAACAAGAGCATTAGAAAATGCTAAAAACTTGGAAAAATTTAGAACAATTATAAGATTACAAGGCTGGAAAGATATTTAACAAGGACATTAGAAAATGTTAAAAACTTCCTGAAAACAGAATATTTTTTTAAAGAATATTTTTAATTAGTTTTTTATAGTCTAACTTCTTTGGATAGTTTTTATATTAAAGAATGAAGAATGAATTCATCAGAGACATTTAAGATGGACTTTGAACTTTGAATCTTAATTTTGAAATAAATCAGAATATTTATTCCTCTTCATCTAAATAGATTGATAAAATACAACAAATAGCTCATCACAATGAAGAGGAAAAGAGAAGATAAAGAAGAAGACGAAAGAGTTTTGCAACAAATCGCTTCTTTATATACAAATATTGAGGAAGCTTTAGAGTACTATACCTGGCTTCATACCGAACCAAATTTGCTATTAGAGGAGCAAACGAGGATTCATTCTAGCAACAGAAACAATGAAGATATTGTTATTGAAGAACAATATCGGTACAGAATGGCTACTGTGCCTTGGGTAAACAATGAAACTGTTCCCACAGTAGAAAACCTAGGTGATATTTTTACAGTATGTCAAAGAGACATATATCCTTCAGTAAATGATTTTACTGTTTATCGTATGCAAGATATTCCTTCAGAATTACCACCAATAGATTATAATAACTTTGGTTGGTATATTGATATGGTTCTTTCAGATCTTGATTATGAAGAAGATTTGGATAATGTCATCATAGAAGAATGGGATGGTTCAATAGACACCTTATCCCTGTTAGAATGGGAACCTTCCGAGGAAGATGCGTCTTTAATGGCATGGTTAGAAGAACCAGAAGTTATAGATCACATCATGGGTATTTCTAATGAAAATGACGCTCCCAACAATGATAATGAGAATCAAGAACCCCCAACAGAATTTCTTAACAATGATCATCATCAGATGGAAGAACATGATCAACAGATAGTAGTTTTTGATCGACATATGATAGATCACGATTATTGTACTAATAATCCTGCATTAGAAGAAAACGATACTTCTTCTGAGAGAGCTAGAAGGCTCCATACAATTATGAATAACATAGGTTTGTCTATTGAGGGAACCAGACAACGCCAAACGATCTTGAATTCATTATGGAGGTCCTCTTGATAATGAACTCTCCATGAACCCTTTAGTTAATCCCTTATCAGAAGGCTCTAGAGAAAATGAGCTCCTGACAAATGAGCACAGTAATCCTAACTTGCCTCCTGGACTGAGTATATATGAATACCAGAATATACTTAACAGAAGTATAGAAGCAGTAGGTTGGGAAGACACAGATAGTGATATTTCTTCCGAAGGATTTAGGAAACGACAAACATTTATAGATAACATAGAAAGAAGGATTATTGAAGAGAGACTTTTAATGAATTCTTCAGACCATTCTATGAATAACAATAGTCCGGATCTAGAGAATATCCCGTGGTTTTGACTACATGTGATGTTCAAGTGAGTTGATCATTTTCCTTTCTATTTTAATACCTATAATAGAAATAGAAGAAGAACCAGAAGACATTACTATGGTTATAAATATTTGGGGAAGAACAAGATGGGGACACATCTCCCCACGACTGTTAATATCGAATTATGGCAAATCTGACAATTTGAGTGGATGACCCTTCTTATGCCAAAAGATAACAATAGCACAATTACAGCGCAACCACCTACTCTACTTTAAGGTGATAAAATAAAGAAGTGATGAAAAGTGGTAATTACATTTTTTGAAGAAAGAAGATGGTCATAACAATGATAGTTACCCATTCTTTTTAATAGACTTCTTTAGATTTAAAATTTATTTAGGAAATGAGAATACTTCATTAAAAGATTTAATAAAATTATTTTTTCTTTAATCAAGAAGGACTACAGAAAAGAGAGAGTAAAACATAAAATTTGGATTTCAGAGGAAATTTCAAAAATTGCTAAATTTGCTCACACTGATACATCTATGAAAACAGACTTCTTACAATAAAATCACCAATGTATATATATATATATATGTATATATATACAGGCTTTAACAATTCATAGTAAAATTTATAAAATTCATACGGGAAAATATGATCCTGGGACCTAGAAGCAAATCAAGTAGAAAATCAGAAATTTCGAAAATTGCTGTTTTCGCTTCAAGCGCCTTTGTAAATTTTAACCATTATTTAAACAATATTAATAAATTTATATATATATATATATATATATATATATATATATATATATATATATATAATAAAAAAAGATATTAGAGTTAAACCCAGAAAGTCGAATTTCAAGCTTTAGTCAGATTGGAGTAAGGTAAAATGGAATATTCCACAGAACCAAATTTTGAGGAAATATTAAAGAGAATATTGTCCTTCATTCAACAGACAGCCAAGGAGAACAGATTACTCCACAGAAATATTGTATTTTAAATTAATATTAATTAAAGAAGTTAATTAATATACAATTGATAACTCTTTTAGGAAGAAAAGAGACTCCTAGAATGAACAAATATCAAGAAGAAAAGGATATTTTTCAAATAGAAACTCTTAAGAAGAAGAGATTACCAAAGCCAATTTAAGTATTGATATTAAATGAAGGTTTCAGATAAAGAAGTTAATTACTGCTTCAGTATTAGAAAAAGAATATGAAGCACTTAGATTTAAACTGACATTCATTAAATCTAGCTAGAATACTAGAATAACATTTTATTCTAGAAAATTTTTAAAATGGAACTTTAAAGAAAAGTTCTAGTTTTGAAAACAGAATTTTATAGAATATTTTATTTATTTTCCTTACTTTTAGGAAATAAATTTAGACTAACAGTCTTTTGTTTGAAAATTACCAAGACATTATGTAGCACTAATTTTACAAAGGATTTAGCAAATTTGCTCAAATCATAGATGAACTTTAAAGATACTAAAGCTGATATCTTAATAACTTTTATCCTCATAAACTTTTTAAAGGCTTGACAAAAGTTTTACAGGAGAATATGAGAATAAAACTGACATTTTGAAAATGTTATAGAAAAAGCTAGAAATATCTTTAAAATAGTTCATAAACTATTAATCAGAAATGAGAAACCTATTCTTTGGAACTTTATATCAATTTTCTTTAGAAAAGAACATGAGAAGACCCATCGGTGCTTGCTCATGGAACATTTATAAAGGTGTTTATTTATTAATAATTTATATTCAAATGTTAATAAAGAACATATTGTCTTATTCCTACATAGTTTATAGGATAAGAGAAAAGAAAGAAAATAAGAATTTTTATTCTACTTAACCATTGGGGCTTTACAAGAACCTAGGTTAATATTTTTGAAACAGAAGGTTCCAAATAAAGAATAGATAGTTTAAGATTCAAAAGATTTCACTATCAGAAAAGATCTGATAAGAAAAATATAACATCAGAAATTAACAGTGTAGAATAAAAAGATAACCTGTAAAGGAAGGAATGGACAACCTTTTAAATAGGAACCTCTTCCCAGATAGCTTTCAAGAACTTTGATACATTTACATTTTGTTTAACATTTAAAGTGAGTTTTCCAGTTGCAAAAATTTAAACAACCTTTGACCCCAGATAAGAAGATCGAAGTTTACTTTGAAATGAAGGGATTAATTTTTATTTAAAGTTAAAAATGAAAAGCCAAGAAGGCCTATTCCTGTTAAGGAAGATAGGGGTATATAAAGAACAGAAAGGTTCTTTTATAAATACTAGCTAAAGAAAAGGTTAGTTACTGGTCAGAAGTTGTGACAAATTTAGACAACTAGATGGGGAACGTGAAAACTTTTTTAATAACTCCTGTTAAAGAACAGATACAAATACCTGAGACTCATCCGTGGAAAAAGGACAGAGAATCCTACTATTTCCAGAACTCAGTAATGACCAGGAATTCCATAGGATTGGAAGGATAAGCCGGTTATTCACCAAGGAGTTCTAGCAATCATTCAGGAATTGTAAAGTTAGCATACTTTACAAGGAATATTTACTGTTGGCTGCTACTTTTGAGAACTCGTAGATAAAATTAGGAAAGTAATGAAGACTTTCCTTAAGTTTAAAGAAAAGCCTCTTTAGGCATTGAAAAGAATGTAAGTGAAGAATCAAGAACTCTGTTTTGAAAATAATTAGTGACATAATGGTCAGAAGAAGTGTGTTTAAAAACCACTTGTGTTTCTTATGTTTAATAAGTGCCAAAAAAGGGTAAAGAGTTAAGAATAGCCGGAAAAGGGAAAGAACAGGATTATCCTGACAATATTCCATCTTGGCAAAGATTTTTACTTTTATCTTGGCAAGGACAGGAATTAGGAGTAAACCCTAGCAAATTCTAGCAGGGATCCACCCTAATGACAATAACACTAAAAGTTATTTATGTGAATAAAATTTATGAATGAAAACCTTCAAGAAACTGTTTATAACTTAGTTGGAAAATAAGAAAGAAATTATAAAAGAAAATTATAATTTTAAAAAGTTTTAAATTTGTTGTGGAAAAGCCTTTTTATCTCAGACCTTCTTCTCTCAAATACTTAGGAATGTTAAGAAGTTGTAATGAAAATTGATTTCATAAGAATCTTTAGAGCTACCAGAAAGAAATTGAATCTTCAAGTTACCGTAACACTACAAAACCACATTGAAATTTATACGTTATTTATTAGAAAAATATAAATAACACATTAGAGATTATGCGTTATATAAATAACACATAAAAATTATAGTTCATACGTTAGTTAGTTGAAAATAAATAACATATGAAAATTATAGTTCATATTCATTGCAGTGGAATATGTTTCGTTTTGTCTTTTTATATATTTTTTATATAAAGAAAAACATCTTTTATATATTTTTATATAAAGAAAAACATCTTTATATTATTTTTAAGAGTAGTTTATAGATGTATGGTAAAGAACCATACATATTAAAGAAAAACATCTTTTTATATATTTTTATATAAGAAAAATATATTTTATAGATGTATGGTAAAGAACCATACATATTACAGAAAATTATCTTTATATATTTTTATATAAGAAAATATATTTTTATATGGTAAAAACTCATACATATTTTCTTTAAGAAATTAGCAGTAGTGTATCTCAGAAACTTCACATATTTTAGGTGAATGTTTTAAAAGAGAAACATTGGATTTGTTTTCTCTCCTAACATCTGTTAGTAAACTAACAAGATTGTTGTTGAATTTAGAAAAGATCAACCAGATAATTCTGGTAAAATGTTGATTATGATAATCACAAATAGAACGTAAGACTTCAATTTTGTTCCAGAATAATAAGAATGTAAGTGAAGAGGTAGGAAGTATTGACACTATGATTGTTCAATCGCTATCTTCATACTCACTCATTCCCAACAGGAAAGAACAAATTGTTTGAGTCAACCAGACAACTTTAAATTGTGTCTACAACAACAAAGAATATATTGGGAGACAGTCAGAATAAAAAGGCCTATGGAAAGTGTCTTTACTGTTCTTTCTTTTATTCTTATGGAAACTAGACATTGAAGAAAAGTTAAACTTTAGGAAAATTATTAATGAATAAAAATTCTTTAGATAAAATTTTTAGATTAATAAATTATTAGGAACAGAAGACATAATTTGATTCTAGGGAAGATATTCAACCGTCTCCTCGAATTCTGGGGAAAATATATTCTTGGCTTTTTCGTTAGTCCTAAACTCTTGTATAATATTTTGGCTTCAATCAAGAAAATAAAGACTGCCTCAGAATTGAAACAATGTAAGGAATCAGAAATCTAAGGTAGTGTTAGATTTGTGAATTTGAAATGAAACATGGAAATTAAAAAGATTGAATTCGCTTGTGAATAAAGAAGAATTGAGTGACTGAAAACTACCACAAAATTGAAGATTTGAACATAGCAATTTTTTCATAAGATTCTCAATAAATTCCACCAATTACCTGAAACAGAAGTACCTGCTTATATTTTTTATATTTTTATATAAGAAAAATATAAAAATGTAGTTTATTGTACATAAATTGATTAAAGTTAAGAAATTTTAATGAGTTTTCCATTTACTAAACTCATATCAAAGAACATTTGAAATTGGTTCTTTGAAAATAATTATTCAGATAAAATATATATCATGAAAAGACATGTGATATACTTAAATAGTTCCTATTAATATTAAGAAAATACAATGGAATGTTAATTGGTCCAAGAAGCTAAAGAAGCATTTCTTTTCCAATCTTCCAATAAATTCCATTATTTTTATTCAGTTTGCTGTAAATAAAATCTTTGATAATTTAGAAACAATTTCTAGTTAACATAATTACATCTTACATCTTAGCAATTACATGATGACAAAAGTTACTAGAATTAAAATAAAAAGTTTATAACTTTTTAACTTTGGACCATAAAAGTCTTTTCATATCATTTCTATCATCTATCAGACAGAAGAAATAAGTTGAATTTTGGCCACTTTCATCTGAAAACTTTTGAAAGATAAGATAGAAAGTTCTAACAGCTTAAGAAAAGAAAAAAATTTCCATAATGTAACCAGGAAATTTGGAAAGATATCATCGATTAGAGATTCTTCATCAGAACCTCATGATTAATCTTAGCAGGGTCCGAACATGAAAAATGATTTGAACATCAGGATTTATATGAACATCAGGATTTATATGAAATTGTGTTAGAAAGATTATCAAGAAGATGTGCTTATACTTAATTAAATTAATTTAATTAGTATGTTGTAAATATTTAATATGTTGTAAATAAACAGTATAATACTTTCTTATTTTTATATCCTGGCTTTAAATATTTTTATTGTTTTACAGAATATAAAAAACTTTACACATTTTACATTCCTTTTTTTACTTTTAGTTTTAAGTTTATTACAGAGCAATTGAATTTTTTTTCTGTGTATACTAACATTTTTTTATTTTATTTATTATTCGTTTTAAAGCGTTTAATTTTTTTTTTTTTCTTACCCCCAGGGTCCAATTATTATTTAAATAAAAGAAAAAAATTAAAAATGGAAATTTTTTTTTTATTTTGAACATGAATTGAAAGAATAAAAGTTTTTTTTTATTTTAAAGAAAATCTACGAAAAAAATGTTGAGAAAGTAATTTTTGTTTGGTTGCATAATAAATATAATAAAACACATTCAGAATTATTTTTTAACTTATAAAGTTACTATTACTCAGAATATTTTTAAGTTCATTTTGTTTTAACTTTAACTCTAATAAATAGCCATATATGCTATAGTGGGTTAATATTTTAATATTAATTTTTTTTTTTTTTTATTACCAGAATTTATTTTAATTTTGTTTTAATTAAGAATTAGCCTTATGCTATATATGCTATAATATAATCAGAATGTTTATTAATAATACAATTTTTTAATTTAATTTAAATATCTTCAGAAATCTTTAATTAAAAATCAATATTTATTCTTTAAGCTTTTAATTATGAAGTTAAATAATGGATTATATAGAAACTAACCTAAAGTAAAGTTCTAAGAAAGAATAAGTACCTCAGATATTAGCCTAAGCATTTCTCTTGAAATGGACTTTTGCACTTAAAAAAATCAGAAACATATTTTTTTTTTAAGATTAATTTTAACAATTGCTGATATAACGTTTAATTAAAACATAATCTTATAATTAACTTCATAAATTTAATTATAATCTACCCAATAACCCTAACCCAAAAAACTTTTTAATTATTTTAACGTAATAGACGGCGACCATTAAATAAAATATTTTTAGATAACGTTAAAATGATCCAAATCAGATTATAATTTAATTTTCTTTGTAAAACTTTTACATAGCCCACCGACCGATAAACATTACTTTACAAAAACCCATTCTTTGAACGTTGGCTTGTTTGATTATTAAATATGGGGACGCCTGTAATTATTGTCGAACCGTCCAACAAATAAAAAGAACAATGGATTACACTTTACATTTCTCTCATTACATGAACCAATTACAAACATTGCTTTGCTTGCTTTTTAATATGTTTTTAATGTTTCTACATATTAACGCTTTCACAAAGTGCTTGCTTATTAATATTTTCTCAAATTACTTTGTGTATAATTTCCAAATGTATTCCTGTAACGTTATTTGTTTATGTTTAACCTTAAGCATTTTAGTAAGTTTTTTTTTAAATGTGCCTTCGTATAACTTTGTTAACCTAGTACTGTGAACCTTTGTCCATCTTGCATTGTGATGTAAAACTTTTCTTTTACTAACATTTCATGAAATTGATCCAGAAGACCAACAATTTAGTTAATAACTTTAACTCCATTTTTTTTTAATTAAAGAATGAATTTATTGATTAATTTATCTAATCAGATTAAAATTTGATTCAAATAGTAAAGTAGCTTTAACTTCAACTAACATAAGTTTTCATGATAAAATTTATATTTTAGTTTTGAGGATTTTGAAATAAGATGTTTAAGTGCAGTTTTAAGAAACCATCCTGGTCTCAACTTCTGGGAGCCAGGGATAATGTTGCAATATCAGTATTGACATAAAAAAGACTTAAATTTTATTTTAAGTCTATTAAGCACTTAAAAAATCTTAGATTGTTTTGACTTCTGTTTCAACTGGCACCAATATATAATAACATTTCTCAACTTGCCACTCTTTTTACTGCTTTAAATCTAAAACTCTGTTGCTTTAGGAGCCATAAAACATATATCGATGCTTTTTCGCAATACCCCCCCGAAAGATCCCTATGAGAAGTTTTAGGAGAACCCCGCATTTGAAATGATTCATCTGCCATCCCCTAAGAAACCCTTCTTTTTGATACTCCCCAAAGACAGAGAAAAGACAGGGAGAAGACAGAGAGAAAGACAGAAAAGAGAGAGAGAGACAGATAACTGGAGGGTTGGAAAATTTGGAGATGGAGGTATTAGAATGTTTCAAAAGAGCTTACCACCTTAGATCGTGATCAGTCGGGACAGATAAGATATTGGGATAACAAGTTTTAAACTTAGGATATTAGTTAGGCAGTAAAGTCAGGGAGGAGTGAAATATAGAAGTTCCGAATAATATTAGAAAGATCAGTTTCTTTTAAATTGGGGAATTATTAATAAATGAAAAATAATAAATTCATTAATATATATTGAATGTATATAAATATATGTATAATGAATTATATATATATGGTTATATATCAATATATATTATATTAATTTTTTCTTTATTTTTTTTTAATTATTAACAATAATATAAAAGACAGGGAAATAAATTATTTACAGCCAAAATGTGAAGCTAGGCTGTTGGAGAGTTTTGGTCCAGGAGCAGAGGTAATTACCAATAACATTTATTGAATAACATTTATTGTATAACTAATTTTAATTAACCAAGTTATTAATGATTTCTATCTAATTATAATTTATAATATAATTGTTATTATGGTTACTGATGACAATGGCATATATTGTTCTACTTTAAATAATGCTAACAATAATATAATATTAATAATATTGATTTATAATTATTTGCAATAATAATGATAATACACACACACACACACACACACACACACACACACACAATAATACATTGTAATATTTAAAACTCTGTTAGATTCCTTGAATAAATTATATTCCTTTAATAATTAATGATAAATAAAAATGCAATTATATTTATGTAATTATTTATAATTTTATATTTGAATATATATATATATTTTTGCCTAAACATGTTAAAGATGTAAGATTCATTTTAAAATTATAATGATTAAAGAAATATTTTAATGGTAATTAATAATCATATTGTAATCAATGTTTTTATCTTGGTAAAAATATAGATTATAATATTCTTGTAAATTTTTAGATATTTAAAAATGTAACACTAATTAAATTTCAATCAAGATATTAAATTTAGTAAACTTATTATTTTAAAGATCAGTTGATTTATACTATGTTTCTTTGTTTTTATTATTACAGGTTTTTTTTTAGTTATGGTCTTTTCTCAGCTATGTTATTTTGGAATTCCATCTAAATACATAATATAATCATGTTTCATTTAATTCAACAAGAGGTGAATTCTACATGGTCACCCCGCCAGATGCTATATATATATATATATATATATATATATATATATTGAAGTTAAGTGCACGAAAAACGCGAAAGCGTTTCAACATAAATGCGAAAACGGTTAAAACAACCCAAATCTTAAACTGAACGAAGTACCG
>JABUQX010134554.1:5000-7500 GCA_015478945.1 Trachelipus rathkii | reverse complement strand
CCATCTTCTACTTCTAGAATTGCTTCTCATCTTAATCTTTCCGATTCTATTCTAACTCATCTAGATTGAATTTCCCAGTGGACGTGTACCAACCTCGTCAAATTCAATTCTTTAAAAAGCCAACTTTTACAAATCTCCCTCTTTAAAACACCTTCTAACTTTCCTATCTCTTTCGATGGTTCTGTCGTCTCTCCTGTTGACAATATAAACATTACTGGTCTTAACATAAACTATAAAATGTCTTTTAAACCTCACATCCCATTGTTGCTAGGGCGGCCGCAAAGAGTCTGGGAGTTGTGTTTAGACTGCAAACTTTTATTCTTTTCTCAGTTACTCACACTATACAAAGGTCACATCCGCTCTTGTATGGAGTACTGCTCTCATGTCTGGAAGGGGGAAGGGGCTCTGGTTTCACCCAGCTTTTGAACAGGGTCGAGTCAAAGACCATAAGGCTTATAAATTGTTCTGTACTTTCTAATTCACTCGACTCTCTATCTTTTGCGGCGAGAAGTTGGAACTTTGGCTCTTTTCTATAGGTACCACAGGGGCAAGAGCTTGAGGGAGCTGACCACTTGCGTACCAACATCTTTACGACGCCCTCGTAGCAAATGGGGTGCAATGTTTGCATACGAATTTTGTGTAGACATTAGCAACTCCAGGCTTGTTCGCTGCGGTGCTTCCTTCTTTTCAGCCACTTCTGTTCTGTGGAATTTTCTTCAATCTTCTGTTGGATTCCTGCCTGAATTTAACTCCTCCACTTTTAACTGTATGAATTGCTAATAGCGAAATTTGTGTTAGATAACGACTTTTCAAGTGTTTTAAACCCCAACCTCTGCCTGTCGAGCGGTGGTGAAATTGTAATATATATAAAATATATATATTAATATAGATAAATATATTATATATATATATATATATATTATATAATAGTATATAGATATTATATAATTATATATATTATATATATAGAGAGAGAGGAAGAGAGAGAGGATAAAAAAATTCTAGATCAAGTTGAAATATTACTTTATATCTGCCAATTTAAAGAGCGGAGGAAAAAAAGCACTAAAACCAATTAAGCAAAAATCACGTTAAAATAAACGAAGGCCGAGGACATGTAATGGAAATCTTTAATAAAACAATTGCATTAGCAGTATTTTTTTTCCTTAATCCTAAATATTGCCGTTTATATGAAGGAATTTGTAATATATTATCAATATAATATACTATATATATAGATATATATATAAATATATATAGTAATATATATATATATATATATATATATAATATATAATATATATTATATATATATATAATATATATACTAATATGTTGGTATACTATATATAATATATACTATACTATAATTAATAATATTATACTAATATAGATACTATATTATATACTTAGTATAGTACTATATATATATATAATAATACTGATTATATACTACTAGACTATATATAGATTCCACCCCACACTTTACCACATATACTACTATATATATATAATATATATATCATATATAATATATATATACTATATATATATATATACTATAATATATATAATATGGTTTAAATTGTTTAATCATAATATATTCAGTATATATTCCTTGCCATAAATATAAGATATGTATCAATAAACATTTCATACCGAAAACGCCTCGTTTCCCAGATACAAGTGATTGAAACTTATGTGGGAATATTCTGATATATTCCGATTGTGCCCGCTCCGTGACCACATCTCAAACCTCTTAAAACTAAGCACATCAATATCACCGTGAGGAAAGGTACCCTACCTGCTATTACTAGTTCCGTATCTCTCTTCATTTATACATATACTACAGTCCTTGTCGCGTCAAGTTCTGTGTTCAAGTGTTGCTCATATTTCCAAAATGAATTACACAAATATTGAAAGTGCGATATGCATTTTGTTTACCGTCGTACGAACGGTAATTCATTAGCAGCCATGCGTCTCTATGAAGAAATGGACCCCTAATCGTGTCATCCCTCATCATACTGTTTGCACCTCTCCATCAACGTCCTTAGAGAAAACAGGAAGTTTTAAAAAAACTTACTAATGGAAATGGGCGAACTCGCACAGTATCAACTCCCAGATTGTCAAAGAACAGGTCTCCAGAGAACTTAAGGACAGTCCACCAACAAGTCTATAAAGATTGCTGCAAACACACATGTAAATCAGTCGGACAGTTCGGGTATTGAAAAATTCAACTTCTTGTACCCATAATCACATCCAACGAGTGGCACCTTTACAACGATTTCCTGCAAGAGTAGCTTTGTGTCGATGGACTCAACAAGAAAATGCAGAAAATCCTACCCATTTAAGGGGGGCCAAGGGCAGGAAAGTCAAAAAATTTTTTATTGTTCACCGATGAGGCAAATTTTCCCAGAGACCCATATCGAACCTCCACAACAAAGTCACATATAGGGCTCTGATGAGAACCCACATGCAATAGTTGAAGGCCGCCATCAACACC
>JABUQX010134552.1:0-27500 GCA_015478945.1 Trachelipus rathkii | reverse complement strand
ATATATAATATATAATATAATATAATATATTATAATTAATATATTAATAAATATTATATATTGTTTAAATATTAGCATATTAATTTACTTTAGGATAAGATGTTAAAGAAAGACATATAATGGAATCGTAATAAGAATACCTTGCACTATATATATCTTCTCTGATGAACCACCGCATAGTGCCGTGAGGACATATGCCCGGTCTTTACAAACTGAGCTATCCTCAACCCAAAAACAGTTTTGATACCTGCTTGAAACTGTTCTTGAATCCAACTTTTTGCGGGTTGAGAGGACTAGTCGCCATTTGTGAATAGACCACCGCGGCTTATTGTCCCTCACGCGCCACATGCTGGGGATTCAATCCCATGAGAAGGCGAGTAATTCTTATTACTCTTCCCATTACCTATGTCTTTCCTTTTTAAATATATATATATATATACAGTTATAGAATTATAAATTATATATATATATTAATATTAATAATTAATAATATACATATTATATATATTATAGTATATATAATTTATAAATAATATATATATATATATATAAATATTATATATTAATATTATATAATATATATTATTATATAGTATATATATATAAGTTTCGCTAAGAATTACTGTGTTAACTGAGCGACAGTGTGTTAGAAAACGTGAGCATAGCGTTAATTTTTGCTGAGTCAATGTTAGGTTTGTCCCGAGAAATTTTGCTTAATGTCTAAGTTTATTTCATAGTCAAAAACTGATGTATATCAAAATTGTGCGACACTCGGTCATTGTGGATCTCTTCTACTAGATCAGGCGGGTCCGGCTTTCGATTGCTATTGTGAGTAGCGCAAATCAGCAGCGAGAGATTGGTAATTCTCCTCACCACCTGTTCATCAGATCATATGTTTCTTATCTATGCGGCCAAATCTTCTGGAGACTTCACGCGCTTCCCTGCGGATGTCCCACTGAATAACCTATCTAAACTTCTACTCTTCTGAAACTTTGGCGGGCGAAAAGCGTCGTTCGATGTTCTATTTATCAGCACAGGGAAGTGTTCCATTCTCGCAGAGTTTGTTGAAAACTCTGAGAAATACTTTTATTTTTGTGTCTGTGATGGGAAACCGTCGATATTCTTCAACAGCAGCTATAGCACTCCCATTGCAGAAACCATAAACAAACATCATATTTCATATTCAAAAGATGTGAATAAGTTTCGGCATTTTAGAACACTTCAGTGGTTTACACACTCGACGATGAACATGCTAATCACGTCAAATACACCGACACATTTCATAGTACAATTAACCATATATTTCTGATCCGATTTCATTTGTTTCGAACATTTTATAAGCTTCGTAGACAGAGGCGAAAATGTTTAAAGGCCAGTGTGGTATATATATATATATATAATACATAACATATTATAATAAATAAATATATATATTATATATATAATACTATATATATATATATATATATGCAAATGTCCAGATTTTGATCATTTTTGTGAACTCAGTATATGTTGAGTCCCCTCGCCTCGCTCAAGGTCAACTCAGCGACTCGGAGGCGATAGGCTACTATATACGAATTCTAGTGCTACATAATGGTTTGTTTTCAGTTTTTGTAATAAAATGTCTCTTAACGCATACACAATTTTAATTAATGACGAAAACCTGAAATTTTTGCAATACTACCATTTAACATTAGAAGAAAAGAAATTGAAAGTTAATGTTTCGTGTTATTTAACGAAAAGAAATTCCAAATTTAGCTTAGTGTTTCAAAGTAAGACTTTTTTTACATCCACTCCATCAAATTTGTGGCTATCGCAAATTGAAGGAACGTGGTTTCAGGTAATTGTATTAATTTTGATTTAGGTTAGGATAGGTTAGGTTAGGTTAGTTAACGTAACTAAACCTAACCTAACTAAACCTTTAACCTAATCCTAACCTAACTTAACTTAACTTAACCTAACTCTTAACCTAAACCTAACTAACCTTAACCTAGCCTAACCTTACATATCAGAGCATAAGCTAACATAACTAACCGACCTATGGACCTAACGTAACTTTCCTTACATTTTTAGGTTAAATCACAACTTCCTACAAGAGGTAGAAGTAAAGAAAATTTATTGGGATATTTATCCGCTTACTTGTTTAACAAAAAATATTCACGAGAAGAACGTTTTGTAAATTCTTTCAACTGACCATCAAGTTAGGCGATAAGATCGTTTATATAAAAGTAATATATTATATATATATATATATAAATTAACCACCGTTAAATCAATATTTCATGTTCTCCACTGATAAAGCCTGAAACACACTCTCTTTACCTATTTTCACAACTATCTTTGACTTTCACATTATCAATCGTTGAAAGTTGACCATAAACGACCTTGAGCGAAGCGAGGTGACTCGAATATACTGAGTTCGCAAAATAAAGATTCAAAAACTGGACTGCCATATATATAATAATTATTATATATATATATATAATAATATATAATATATATATATATTATATATATTATATATATATATAGGTATAGAGAGAGAGTAGATATATATAAATATATATATAGGACAAAGTTACTAACGCCCACACGGGAATGGGTCGGATCAAAAGAAAAATTTCACAGGTATCATCTATATACATAAATAGATTTTCTAGGGGCGAAAGTTTTTTTTTTTATGTTAAGGGTTAAATTAAGTTAGGCTAGGTTAGGTTAGTTAGGCTAGGTTAGGTTAGGTTAGGTTAGGTTAGGAAAAAAATTCATTTCGCTACTAAAACATACTATTTTATGTATCAAGAGGCTACCTGTTGAAATTTTTTTTTTGATCCGAGCTCCCGTTCCGTGTTGTCGTTAAGTAAACTTTTACCTATATATATATATAATATAAATATATATATATAAATATAAAATATTATATAATAAGCATATATAATATATATAATAATATATATATATAATATATAATATATATATAATATAATTTATTATAAAATTTACCCTAGGAAGAGAGTGTTTACAAAATCTATAAGTGTTATGATTTTTATCAGAAACCTCAGACGAAATTGCTATCAGTAGGTGACTTTAATCGCATTTCGGTGATATATTATTATTATTATATATGAGTCTTTATTATGAAAGTAGTCAAAATTTAAAAGTCCTTTATCCTGAAACATTTTTTTACAATGGATATTTCTTTCTGAGTGCGCTTTTGTTACAACGATTCAGATATTTCCTCGAGAGATGCGGAATAATACAGTGTCTCAGGGTTGTGGCTCAGAAGATACTGCCTCTTTCCTTGAGGCCTATAGCAGGGTTGTCTTTCACAGTATCTTGTCTAGATTAAATCACCAGCTGAGTGAACGTTTTTTGACGATGGGAAATCAACAGAAAATTAAATTGCTACCCAAATATTCCTACATTTGTTTCAGAGGTAGGACAATGCAAAGACCGTTAACTGATCGTCGTCCTTGGCTATGCGTGTGGGGGAGAATAGTAATGTGCAGCTGAAGGATGAAATTATTGCAGGGGGTAGCTAATTGTCACTGTGAAAACAAATTCAAATTATTTCTAGGACAGAGGAAGTTTTGGGTTGTGTGTTTTAGAGGATCTTGAAATTGCGTGGAAGGAATATTACGTCGAAGTGATAAAGGATTAATTGTTTCTTCTGTGGTATTCTCTGTCCTATTTAGATATGAGAGAAATTTAAAAAATTAGTTGCTCTAAAACCAAACTAATAGCATACAGAAGGCTTTCCAAAAGAGTAATGAAGAGAAAAGTTATTGGCATAAGATTGTATAGAAGTAAAAGTCGAAGGTAGAATGCAAATACAGAAAAATAAAAAGTAAATAGGGGTAAGAACAAAACCTTGAGAAACTTGAACATTTATAGATTTGATCGTTGAACGGAGGTCCACTCCAAGGGCTACTAAAGAGGAACCTGATTGGTAAAGCAAAAGAGAATATGAGAGAGAGGAGAGTGGATTCAAAAATAATCAAGTTTCAAAAGTTTCATCGTTTCCTTGGAGCAACTAACTTCTGAGTTTTTTCGAAATTTCAATTTTAGAAAGGCGAGAATGCTTTTTCCAATGCCTCAAAAATTCAGTTAATTCTTCTTTCTACGGTTCATGATGTTTCACAAAGCTATAACATCTTCGAAAGCACGCAACTAAAGCATTCCTTTCTCCTTAATACCCTTGGTGCTTCATTTTTTCGTGATCATTCTTGGAAAGATCACATTATTCATATTTCAAAACAAGTTTAATAGAGGATGGGTGTTTTGAAGGTACTAAAGGAACCGAAGGAAAATACGAGACTGAAATATCGTGTAGCTTCATTATTTGAGGAGATCCGATGATGGTGTTAATTATTTAGCAGCACGAATTTTCGCTTAGGATAAATTAACAATTCGGGTAACTTTTACCAGCCGAAAGTGAAATTGTAATTCAACTTATATTTAATTTCTTCCTTTTGCTTTTTATTATGAACCTCTTCTTTATTCAATGGAACTTATTTCTTTTGTTACTCCAGATAAATCCACACCTTTTGTCAGTCTGTGAACCATAGAGTTCGAGATTAATGTGTGTGGATTATATGAAAAGAAGTGTTATGCATTTTCATCGAAAACATTTTAAATTCCACCCCTCCTCCTGTTTGTAAACTCGCTACGAACTTAAGGTTGACGTTGTGAGCAGTTAGTGGTCGAGTTCGTCGCCGCCCGTTTTTTCGGTCTGAAGGAGTTAATGTACCGTTATTAAACTTGATTTATATTCTATTGGAGGGTTAAACTGATTACTGCCGAGTTTTCAAGTCGCTAGGGTGATTCTAAGGTACTGGCCCCCCGAGAGAGAGGAAAATTGTGGGCTACAGAAGTCAGATTATAATAAGATATTGCAAATTGCTTTAATCTTTATATATTATTGATTATATATTATATTATATTTATTTATTATTATTATTATGCTATTATTATTATTATTATTATTATTATTATTATTATTATTATTATTATTATATTACGTCGAAGAAACAATTCCCGTATTGAATTGTTTCTGAGTCGATTTTTACGCACTCCGACTCTTGTTCCGACTCTTGTTCGACTCCGACTCGACTCCACTCCGACTTCCGACTCGAAATATTTTTTAACCCGACCTCCGGCTCCGGCTCCGGCTCCGGCTCCGCTCCGGCTCCGGCCCGGCCTCAGGAATTCGGTTTTTATGCGCGTGAACTTTGCACACACACATACACATACAACACACACGCACACACACACACATATATTATATATATTTAATATATGTTAAATATATATATATATAATATATATATATAATATAATATATATATATATATAATCTATATAGATTATATATATTATATATATATATATATATATATTATATATTGTAAAAAATAATATATATATAATATATATATATATATACTATATATATATATATATATATAAATATATTATATATATATTATATATAATATATATATAATATATATATATATATATTATATATGAAATATTGCATATAATCGCAATTAGATAAGAGTAAAGAAAGGACATATAATGAGAAGGTTAACTGCCTCCTCTGGGATTGAACCACCGCAGTTGCGCGTGAGGACAATACCGGTGCTTTACAACTGAGCTATCCTCCAACCCAAAAAGTGGATTCTGTTCTTGAAACTGTTCTGTAACCAACTTTTTGTGGAGGGATAGCCAGTTCGATAAAGCACGGGCAATTTCCTCACGCGCCACATGCGGTGTTCAATCCCAGAGAGGCAGTTAATTTCTTTACCTTCCCATAATGTTTTCTTTAACATATTATATAATATATATTATTAATATATATATATATATAAATTAATATAATATAATATAAATATATATAATCATATAATATATATAATATATATAATATTAATATATTAATATATATATATATATACTATATATATTGTATAATATAGATTATAATATATATATATAATATATAATATATATTTTATATATAAATATATTATAATAAATATATATATATAATATATATATTATATATATTAAGTTTCGTAAGATATTACTGTGTTAAACTGACGACATGCTGTGTTAGAAAAGTGACAAGGTTATTTTGCCCGCTGATAATGTTAGTTTGTCGAGAATTTGCTAATGTCTAAGTTTATTCATAGTTCAAAATGATTGTTATATCAAAAAAGGTTGCGACACTTTGAATGAAGGTTGCGGTCGAATTCATGATTCAAGTGCTGTGTCTTTGTAGATTGCATTTTGTAAGGATTTGCGTAGGATAATACTCCTTTTATGATTGTGTTAAGTATGTTGGCAAAAGTGGGAACATTGAGTTTTGTTTGTATCCTGTAGCTAATTACTTTGAAAAGGTTGTGAATTTTGCGATCACGTTAGCAGATTATTCATACGTTTTGATATGTTAGCTTTTGTACATTAGTTATTCGTTAGTTCAGGTTATGATGTGTTAAGCTTCATTGATGTGAAAACCTTGTTACGTCAGCTATTATTATTATTAGTTATGTTACGTTTACCCTAAAGATACTCGAATATGACTGGAATCAAAAAATTTCAATAGATCCTGAATGGGACGGTGTTGGGAGGAGCGGGAGGCGGCGGGCTCCGGTTGAATTTACTGACTTACTGCTTTAATAATCAGTAAACTTATTACACTTTACTCTGATATTTTATTCAGAAGAACTCATTTATTGTGTTATGTTTGGATAAAACTTTGTATTTTTTATGTTTGTTTGGTTAAAACTTGGTTATGTTTGCAATTATTCTTGTGGTTTATTCGACATTCTAGTTATGTAAAATAGACGATTAAGTTGTATATTTATATTGCCTTCTATTAACTATCTACAATTCATCGAACTTATTACTCTTTCACCTGAAACCACTTAATCTATATCTAGGACTCGTGGTGTATTATGGCTTAGGCTTATGACAAATCCATCTTGATTCACAATGTTACTGATTTTTTTGTACGCACAGACATATGGGTCTTATGAGTTCTGTTTAAGTGTGGAACACAACTTTGTTGAAGCTAGTTCGCGATTAGTCTCACGTGCCTAAGTTCGTTTCGTTTGTCGTTGTACATTATCTCAGTAACTTGCTTATTGTGTTCGCCTTCCATCAATGCACAAAACATTGTTACGTAGCATATACTTCATAGTTTTCAGAACCTATTTTTGCCTTACGCCTAAATTGATACTCGAAATGTGATTGAGAATCAACAGCTTTCTATTTTAGTCTCACAGCAGGGTATCGGCCGCCGAGGGCGGTGAGCGAGAGACGATCCGTTGCAAGTCGAATTAAATCTCTGGGAACATGCTCAGATTTTTATCCACCTGTACAGTATCCTCGCTTAAAGAAAAATTCCAGAAATAAACGTACATACCACGCTGGTACTGGTTGTGTCATGAATTTTTATCTCAAAAGAACTTTATTTGCTAATTTATTAGTGGCATGAGACATATATAACGCTTGTTTAGGGAGCCGCATATAGTGTTTGTCCCTATTTTACTCCAATAAGACTGATATAAACCCGAATTGTTAACAGTGAAATATTTGTTTTTAGTTTACAATCATTTTCAACGTTAGATAGATCTATCATGGTTATAAATTGAACGTCACCATTATAGTATAGAAATACTAGTCAGACTAATTTGAGACACCATCAAGATCCTTTATGAAGAATCCAGGTATTTACTCTTTCTCCTTACTCTGTCGCGCCAGCCATATGAGTTTATTATCTGTAACGAGAAGAGTGTGTTAAGATAGCCAGTTGTGGAATCTAATGTGATTAATTTTGTGAACAGTTAATTACCGCTAGCGTTAGCTAGTGCGTTTAGTTGTTAAGTTTTGTATCATTGCATTGACCCTTATACATATTTATCTTCTTAGAGTTTAAGGGTCAGTAAATGTCTTACATGGGCTACTATTTATTGAAATGACCGACAAATACTACGTCAAATAAGTCCATAAATGATTATCATTCAGTCTTGATTATAGTAACGCAACAACCCTATGCATTTTGCACATGTATCATCTCCGAAATAATATCTTTACAAACAATTTCTGCCAGTACACAATATCGAATATCAATAGATACAAAAGTCATGAAGGGAGGGAAGCTGGAATGGTGAGGTGTTTGGCGGAATTGATTTCTGATTTCTGTTTAATTGATTTATTGTCTGAGTAAAAAAAACTAATTACTCTTGCTATCCTTTTGGGAATGAATCCAAGGAATTTTTTCATTTTCTTTTTATAAACAACTTTGCTAGTATGCAAATTATTCGTTGGTCGCATATGAAATAACATGATTATGTTAACCTTTTTTTTTTTAAATATCTATGTGTTAATGTAAAATTAAACACTTCATATGATTTAGATATGATTGAAAAAAATTGAAGTAGGTTACGTTTTTACGCCTATGTTAGTTACATTTTTTTTATATTTATTTTCTTCTCTTTTTTTCCTTTTTTCTTTATTATTTTTCTAATTACATTTTGTCTTCTTTCTCTACTTTTTTTCTATGTCTTTTCTTTTTTCTTTTTTTCTTTTTCTTTTTTCTTTCTTTTACTTTTTTTCTTTTTACATTTTTCTTTTTCATTTTTTCATATCTTTTCTTTTCAATTTCTTTATCTTTTTTTTCTCGAGTAATTTTTCTCGACTTTGTTTTTTATCGACTTCACCCTTTTTTCAATTTTATTTTTTCTTTTATTTTTATTTTTTCATTTCTTTTTCTTCTCTATATATGATAATAACGCTGATACTCTTTATGAGTTTACAGCCGTATATAAAAATTTGACTTAATTCAATAGATCAGTAGATCAAAAGGTTTATGGACGTATTGGCGGAGGACAAGCCTGCCGGATGTTTGATTACGATTTATTAATAAAATTTTAAATCATGATCTTTGAATTGCGTACTCTAAAACTTTATTTAAAGAGTTTATTTTTTGTTATGCTTGGATAAAACTTTGCTATTTTTCAGATGTTGGATAAACTTTGTTATGTTTGCAAATTAATTCTCGCTTAGTCAGTATGTAATTAGGTAAGGTCAAGGTGATAAATCTCTCTCTTACTCACTATGTTAATGTAACAAAAAAACTTTGATTACGTTAGCATACCTAAATCTTATTGAGGCACCTTATATAATACACAAGTTATGTAAATTTTTTGTCTTGATACCCCATGCTTTAACATGTTAAGATCAACATTTATAGGCTAGATATATGCCTCACAATGTGTGTGAATAGGTTACGTTGTTTGTATGCTATGTTAATTAACTTCAATGTTGTTAAGTATGGATACTCTCCGGTAATGTTAAACAGTTATCGTGTCTAAGGTATGTCCAATAGCTTGTCGTTGGCCATTATATTCCTTTAGTTCAGATAGGCTATGTAGTTTTATTAAGGTGAAAGCTTTATCACGCTAGCTTATACTCGTTGATCAGTGTTATAAAGAATTTATTTTTTTTTATGCTATGTATCCAAAATGATACCGACAGTGTTAACGAGATAAATAGAACAATATATTCATAAGAAATGGAGGTGGATGGTGAAAGGAGGGCGGGTGATGTAATGGTTTTTATGTTACTGGATTACCGAATTACTATCCAGGTGTGTAAAAAATGCAAATTTTTTTAGCTTATAAAACATAAAAAGAAATCAAATTAGAATTTTTGAAAAAAAAATATATATATAATTTTAGAACTAAAAATAAGATAAAAATAATGTTTTTTCCCTTCTGTATATTATATATATATTATATAATAATATATATATATATATAATATACTATTATATATATAATATATACTATTATATATAAACTCCTACCCACCCTACTATAATATATATAGAACTTCTCATAGTTTATTACAGTAGCCAGATCTTATCAGATTCCAAAAATACTGATAAGATTAATAAAATAGCAGGAAAAATTCAATCAAAAGTAATCCTAGTACAAGTTTGAAAAAATATAATAATCGTTTTTTTTTATTTATTTGAGAAACAAATTATAATGAAAAGCTACACTTACGATGTGAATGTTTTTTTTGCAAGATCTCATTTTTTAATTTTATGCGAAAGTATATTACAATATAAATGTATAATAATATATATAATATATACTATATTATATATTATATAATATATATATATATAAGTATAATATATAATATTATACTATACTATAATATATATTATATAATATATATTATATAATATATATATAATATATATGATATATCAGATTGGCACTCCCTAGTCCGCTAGTCCGCTAGTCCGCACCGAGCGCACTACCAGGAAAGGTGCGACTACGAACTAGGTGCGGGAGTGCCAGAGGGAAATTAGCTAAAGATATGCAACAATGGTACTTGTTTATCCTTGTAAAAAAAATGGAAAATACTATTACTGTTATAAGGGAATTTCTTATGTTAATAAAAAATGTTGTACATTTACTTATGCAACTTAATTGGTTGCTGGAAAAGGGACGGTTTATGAGGTGAATGAAGCTAAAACGGTGCAAAAATGAAGCGCAACCTGCCAAGGACCAGATGATTTAATAAATAAATGATAATGATGGTAGAACAGTGTGATGATGCATGACCTCACAAACTAAAATAATACACTGATGATAACTGTAGGGCAAATCGAAAGTCACCGTGTTAAAAGCCAAAATAGAATAAAATAAATAATATAATAGTAATAATATCATAAATTATAATACAATAAATAATAAGAAATAGTAATTAAATGAATAATATACTACCATTTATATATTACTCTTAGCTTATTTATACATTTGATAGTGGAAGATTTGAGAGATAAGATAAAATATATAAATGATAAATAAGAGATAAAGAGATGATATGTAGAAAGGATACGGAATTTCAGAATCCTGGATGGAGAACTATAGATTGATATGCATCCATCTGGATAAGTTTTTTTTTCATATATTAGATATTTGATTCAAAAGGAGTAGCCCTAATTTTGCTTATCGATTTAATCAGGAGCTTTTTGTATAACGTTGGCTCTCATATTTCCATTCAATATATACAAATGCTGGCTGTATGATTTTACATTGGTGGCCAGTACACCTATTGAAAGTGTGATTTATAAAGTTGACATATGCTGGACAATGTTCTTACTCCCGTTATGCAACGAAACAATTTTACGTCGGTCTCGAAATCATGCTCGGTGCATCAAAATTTGCATATCACCAAATCTTGTTCATTTCAAAGGTGAAACAAGATAAGGTTTCCACTAAGGTGCTTTGTGTCACGTCAAAGCGTTTCTCAGTTCCAAAACTGTTTACATAGTTTTCTATCTTATAATCACACTCAACAAAAGCATCAAAAAAGAGAAAAAGATTAATCACAATGATTTCAAAGTGCGCGGAAGATTTTTATTGCCAAGCTTCTATGTATCTAAAAAGGTGAGAAAGAAAGATATGTCATCTAAAATACTTTTAACACCACACAAACGGAACATGTATAAATCATCTCAAACGTTAGCACTTCCATTGAGGTAACACGACATTTTAAGACTGGGAACTGAGAAAGACTGTAAAATGAGCAATATTTCTGAACACCAAGAGGGAAGCTGAGGCATGGAAATATCAATCGGGAAATAAAACAATCTGTGGGACAAACTCGAGTTTTAGATTGCAAAAACAAAGATTACTTTGAAACTCAAATTAATAGAGAAAGAAAATAATAATTGTGGCAGACTATCCCATACTTTTTATTGTCTTCTGTCTTCTTTTGGTCTTATTCCGTAATGATGACAACGGATCCATGGCAAACAAGAGGTTGTAGCTTGATAGGATTATATATTTAGTATTGACTATGTCGTGATATTAGATGTGGTATTGATTGTTTGATATTTAGATAATATGCTATAATGAAAGCAAGTTCGTCTATTAAATGAAAATATATTTCGTAATAGTCGTTCGATCTTGAGGCTGTTTCCATTTTGATATTAAAATTTTTTGTGCTTAGTTTTGAATATTAGTGGAAAGAGTAAAAGGCTAAGGTCTTTGGTTATGAATTCTATAGTATTATCTATTCTATGGATTAATTCTCTTGTGGTAAGGTCGGGGAATAAATCGTTATCTTAACAGTATTTATCACAGTACGTACTATATATATAACTATCTATATAATATATACTGACCTATACTATACTACTCTTTCTTTTGTGAGACTCCATATAAATAGACTTAAGTTATCTATACGTACCTCATTCTATATTCATCGGGATTATATTACACGTCTAGCTGATATCGTTACTCTCAGCGCCTATTATATGATTCTATTTATTATTATATTTTAGTTAGTGACTTCACATGTTTCTTGCCGCTTTATCTTTTTATTCAACTATTCTTTTATAAGTATATTATATTATAGAGTCTTCCGTATAGTAACTGTCTGCTTTATAGACGAGTTCCTTATATCTATGATCTAACTATGATATGTAACTATTACTTCACCTCACTATAGCTACTTATATTATACTCACTATACTGACTGTACACGGTAATATACCTATTAGTAATTGTGGTGAGCTACTAGTCATATTTCATTGCCGTACTCAGTTCTCTATAGGCATATATATAACGTATTCTGGTATATACTACTATAAATTCCGTATTAATGAGCATAGTTTCTAACTAAGCGTGAGATTAGTAACTGTACTTATATAGCTACAGCTTATATTTACTTAGGTATGACCTATTTTGTCGCATATACTATTGATACGTTATATATACGTACTAATATATTCTAACATTATATAGTATATATTAGTCTATAATTATTGCTATATGTATATCGCGTAATAAGAGCCTCTTTTTAGCGGCTTAGCTAAGCTCTGTAGCTACTTGTACTACTAAACTTAGTTAGTACCGTTATCTTCATAATATATATATATTATATATATATATATATATATATAGTTATTGGGTATCATACTTGATATACATTTCATATCTTTCACTCTGTTCTACTGGTGTCTATACTCTCCCTCTCCATCCCATCTCCTAAGTCTAGTTTCGTCTTTCTACTCCTTAATACACGTTTGAACGTTAGGCAAGTTCCAGATCGGCATCTTAACGCACTTTCTTTGGACTCTCTTCTTCTACTTTACTGCTTCTTCTTTTCGCTTTCGTTTCTTTTGCTTCTCGTTATCGATATTAAATTCTGCGTTTATACAAGATCTTAATTTTAGGTTCCCATTTTGTGCGCGATATTAATCTCATTTCTTCATTCACGTTGATGTCTTTTGTATATCCGTTTTTATTATTTTACTATATTTTTATATTTATAGCTTATTTGTGGTGGTTATATATATATATATTTTATAGCCTATAGTATTGGTTTTTATGGGTATGTATTTACTGGTGTATTTATGTTTTATTACTATTAAGTAGTGAGTAGGTCTTATATATTTTAATTTATCTTATTTAACTATTATATTTTATTTATTTATTGGTATCATATATAATATATATATTATATTACTTTTAGTTATTTAAATATAATATTGTGTGTATAGTATTATTTTTAGTTTATTATATATATATATAGTTTATAATTATTTTCGATATTGTCATTATATGCTCTTTATTTTTCTTATAGATGTTTAGTGTTTTATCAATCATTCTATCTATTTATTCACTTTGGGCCCGCAGAATGTTAATACTTTGATAGAACGTTCCTTTAGGGACGAGTTAAATCATCGTTGAACCCATGTGGAATAAGTTTTTTTTATTATAATTAGGCCGATTGGGTTCCGACGTGACGGATAGGCCTATCAGAATTCTATAATAGATTATTTGTTAAATTAGTTCCATGAATTGAGCCCTACATCTTTCGTGTGTATAGAGAAAGTTTTTTTCCTACAGCCTATTCGTTGTCTATTGAGTATTTGAGACTTAAGGTATTTTATGTCGAGTAGTAAATTAATTGCTTGTAGCGAAAAGTAGTATTAAGAATTGTTAGATAAAAGTTTCCTCAGAGATATAGTTCCACTGGTTATAACAATCCTCTTTAAAAAATATAATATATAGGTTTTTTTTGGTTAAAATTAGAAACTTTTTTTGTAATAGATTAAATTTATTAATTATTTATCAGTATTTTCAGACGGTAACCAAAAGAATTAAAATTTTGAACACCACTTCCCTTTCATAACCTTACTCCTCACCGTTTCTCTCCCCTTCTAAATAAAATAGTCGATGAATGTTTAATTGTATGAGATGTTCGTATGTCCTTGAAGCCTAGAGTAACTTGGATCCTGTGCTATTTTAAACATATACTTTCAAATGAGCGACTGATTAGTCTTCTTAAGATGGCAGGCAAATAAATTAGTAATATAGATCATTTATCTAAGGTATAGCTTCAATAGGACCGAACAGGTATTTTATGATCAGTTCTGATCTGTATATTTTATCATAATTATTATTTATAGTATTATCATGGGTGCAGATAAAAAATAACAATGTGGATGAACTGAAAATCTAATAGAGTACTTTATTATAAGGTTACATTCCCAGATAATAAGCATTTGCTTAATCTGCATATAAAGAAAATAACGCTACCTTAAGGAAAATATAAAAATAAAAAAATACTTCTCTATCAGTCATCAATCACTTGTGATAGAGCTTGTTGGTAATGTTCATACATAATTTACAATGTACTCTTTGCGATTTTCCTAAATTCAAATAAAACACCTTCTTCATATCGCTTTCATAATGGTCGTAAGGCTAAATTTTAAATAAGAAAAAATGCTTACCATTAACCATTTTTATTTATTTTATCTATTAATTATATATTTTATATGTTATATATACTTATTGGTTCTATTATATATCTATAGGTAAGTAATATATGTTATTTATTATAAGTTATGTTTTATTACTTTATTATTAGTATTACTATTGTGGTTATAATATATTATAAATAATATATATAATATTATATATATACTTATTAATACTGTATATATATATTTTTATATTAAGTATTTATATACTTTACCACTACATATTTTATATAGTTTATAATCATATATATAGTATATATATAGTATATATACTATATATATACTATAGTATATACGTTAACTATATAATATACTATATAGCGTTGTGTGTGTGTAGGTGTGTGTGTGTGCGCGTGTGAAAATTAAAAATATTACCAAAAAAAAGATGAATGAATAATAAGAGATTTAGGAATTCAATTATTGATAATATATTCTAATTTCCTCTTCGCTTTTCGGCTTTATTGGGCGCGGAAGTTTCTAAGTCAGGAAGTAACTTTTCCATTTCCTCGTCGTCTAGAATCGACGCCTAAAATAGAATTTTAAATCTGCTTGATTTGCCTGTTACTCGAATTTGTTACGAATTTAATTCAATGGCATCAATCGAGTTTTGGCTACTTTTTCTTTCTTCTGCTTTGCCACGTTGCTCGGTCTTCTCGCTTCTATTCTCTTTCTTCTCGTCTGTTCTTCCTCACGTCTCTCTCATTTCTCCATCTTTGGGCCGGGTCTCTCTCTCCTTCTTCTTCTCAGTGTTTGTGTCTCTTGTTGGTTGGAGAGCGGGTTTTGTCATATTCTACTCTTCTTGTCTCTTCTTCTTCGATCTCTCAGATCTATCATTTCTCGTATTTGTTTTTTTATCTTTTTTTTGTATCTTTTCTTCCGTTGCTTCGTTTCTCTTTGCTTGTTTTTCTTCTTCTTTCATCTTTAAGGTTTTTTCTTCATTACTTCCTTTGCTCTTGTGGTAGTGTCGTCTATTGCTATCTGTATCGGTAAGCCTCGTATCGTGCTATTGTCTTAATGTTCCTCGTGATGTCTTATACTGTCTATTGGTCGAGTGATTGTTTTCTATGATCATTATTATCTAGTCGTTCTATCTCTTGTTAGCGTGGCTAGTTGCTAGTCTTTCTATCTTATTTAGTCTCTCGCGGTGTATCATATTATACTATAGTATTGTTGATTGTAGTTCGTGATCGTTGATTGCATTATTTATAGTATATGTTTATGTTATAGGCTGGTTATTTCCTTTTATTTAAAATAATATTTTTGAGATGATGCATTGTCCTGGAAGTTGTGAATTTATATGTTAGGATTACTACGTTAATTATTTTTGGTATTTACTATGATATTATTTTTATTCTTCTTTTATTTATTTAATATTTATATATATATACATTTATGGGTGTCTTATCTAGTCTTACTTTCTTATTTCTCATTGACTATATATATATATTAGTTATATATAATAATATTATTCTATTATATTATTATATTATTTAATATATATTCATTTATATATTTATTATTATATTATTTTTTATATTATTTAATTATTATTATTATATATAATATATTAATATTATTTGTTTTTATAATTTTTATAGTTTTATTAAATTTCATTAATTAATTCTTTAGCCATTTTAGAATGAGGGCTTTTCACAATTTGAATTTTATATATTTTTATGTTTTTTTATTTTTTTTTTATTTTGCTTTTTGTGATATTTTTCTCTGCATGGTCTAGGTTAGGTTCAATTGTACCTTATATTTTACATTTTGTACGACTACTCGGAGCTTCTTCATCTTCTCTCTCTCTTCTCTCTATTCCTCTTTATTTCTATAAATATATTATTGTATATTATTTTTTATTATATATATCATTATATATTTATAATATTATTATGTTTATATATATATTATATTATTTATTATATTTATTATACTTATATATTTATTTTATATATATTTATTGTATATTTATATTAATAATATATATACTATTATTATTGTTTATAATTTATGTTTTTTACAACCTCAATAAATATTCACAAAACGTAAATTCTTATTTTAGAGAGAGGATTATTTTGGAACATATTTAATTTTTATAAGGTTTTCTTCTAATTTATTTTTTAAACATATTTTTCATTTAATCGATATGTATTTTGTTTTTTATCTTCTTAATTTAATTTTTTTTCTTTTTTATGTATTTATATTTTATTATATATTATTTTACTATATTTTATTTATATTATTTTTTTTATTTTATTATTTTTTAATTATATTTTTTTTTTTTTAAGGAATTTATATAACTATTTTATTTGATCCTCATTTATTATTCTTTTTAAAATTATTCTATGTTTATAAAATTAATTTAATTTATAATTACGTATTTTAATTTATAAATGATTATAGTTGTTAATACTGTGAGGGAAATAAAAAGCCTTCGCTCGGTACTATTTTTCGGAAAGTCCTAAAGTCTTGGTGTCTTTTTATTCTATTTTATATTTATTGATTGTGATTTGTGTTTGATAAAGTTGTTTTGTGTTTAGGCAGTGTTTGTTTTGTAATTTTGTTTTGCATTTGTTGTACCTTGTTCGGCAGGATGTGGTCTTATCATAGCTTTTCTTGATTTCTCTACAATTATTAGATTATAGTATCTGTGATATGGATGTATGTGTGTGATAGGATTTATTGCGCTTTCAGTATGACCTTTAAGTTCTCTGTGCGTTCACGGCAGAATGCGATTTAAGAAAATTTTGACGAAAATGGTGATCTTGAATATTTTGTGAGAGATTTTGTACGTTTCTAATATTTAATGATAGGTAGTGCTCGATTGTCGTAACGTCCGATGCATCTTCTTAACGTCGTAGTAGTCAGATGTCGACCAATACGGAACTATTCTTAGCTCAGGTATCTATTAATGTTTCATGTTTATTGACAATTTAATACTAATATTTTATTTTTTTTTTATTATTTTTATTTTATTTTTATTTTTAATATAATTTTATTTATTTTTTATTTATTTTGTTTATTTTATTTTATTATTTATTTTATTTATTAATTTTTAATCGTGTTATATATTATTTATTTAATTATTTTTTTTATTTTTTATTATTATATTTATTTTTATTACTATTAGTTTGAAGACCTTAGGGTTAGTTAGGAGGCTATGTTCTTTATGTATGTTGTTCTAGTTAGAGGAACTGATATAAATAATATATTGTAAACAGATCCATATCGTTATTTTATACTATTTCAATTACTCTTACATAGTGGAAGCCATAATAATTTATAACGAATGCTGGATACTGATATTCACGTAAGATTGAACGAGATCAATTTATAAACCTATCGTATCTATTTTAAGGATATATGTTTGACTCTTTAAGTTCTATCGGCAACAAATAAATTCAAGATAGTAGGATATAGAGACTCATGAGATAGAAAGGATTGATAACTAAGCTTGTGACTTTAAGCATAGGTGGTAACTTAGGGGAAACTCCGACGAGGTATCTAGGGGTTAATAGAGATACTACTCACTCATCACTTAGTTTGCACAACTGGTACAACTATCATCTAATGAATAATTTAGATTTATAGTCAAGTAATAAATCATTAGCCTTGGACTAATGTTTTAATATAAAAATTTTGCTAATAATAAATGTAATATCCATCGTGACCTATAATAATATATAGTATATATAATATACTATAATATACTAATTTATAAAACTTCAGATAATAATAATTATAATTCACATAAGTTAGCTAGTCAAATTTGGTTATAAGTATTTTTATATAGACTAAATCCATTATATATCTTTCCGAACTAAGACTTAAGTACTTAGTGGGGATTTGTGACCTATAGTATACACATATCTACAGATACGACTAGGGCTAATGAAGATAACCAGATCAGCACAAATTTTAATCCACTATTATATTTCCAAGCTTATTCAAAACAAATCTCAGGTCAAGCGTTTAACACTTTATACTTAATTCGCTCGCATTAGTTTGAACAGCATGACCATAGATTAGTGAGATAAAATAATTTGTATATATAGTTATATATACCTATACTAGGTTTGGGTATCTCAGTGTGGACAAGCATAGGGAATTACTATATTTATTATATAATTAACAAATGGCAATTAAGATAGAATAATTATTGACTATTACTGTTAATTCTAATATCTGCTTAATATAATATTATATGAGGACCGTAATAAGCCTCTAAAAGTAACTTGAGTTTTGATTTATGCCGATTTAGCTTTGATAAGTCTTTGTTGTATATTAAATTTATAATTGAAATTAGATCTTATTGATATTTTTTTAATTGGTAATTATTCCTTTGTCTATTAGCGTATATATCACGTGTATATATATATCGCTTTTATGATGTTTGAAAATTTAATAGTAAATTTTCATTGTCGAAGTATATATATTTATCTTAACTGAATATTTTCAGAATATTTTACACATTCATTTGCATGTTAACTATATATTTATTTGAAGATGTAAGTATATATTAATATTTTAGTAGAGTTTCCAAGCAATAATGATAAAAATGGTATTATCTTAACAGATCAAGTTTCGAAAGTATGATCAGCAGTAAAACAAATATTTCATAATAATAAACATAATAATAAATTTATACTACCAAGACTTTATATAATATAGCAATAAAAAGCATAAATAATAATATAATAATAATAATAATATAATAATAATAATATAATGGGGAAGGATACATAATAAGGGTTATCATAATAACTAATCAAGGATATAGTCACATAATCAAAAATAGGATGGGGAGGGAGAACCTGATGCATCAGAAAGCAGTATCTAGCTACACGTAAATTCCGATTAAATTGATGATTAATACCATAATACATTGGATAATATTCCGAATAATAGATGTGAGTTTATTTATGCGTATATGGCCCGACTAGCGGAACTCAATAAATTAATTATTTAGTAAAATGATCAATCTCTAGAAATGCAAAGCATTCTAGAAGAAAAAGTAAAAGTTTCTTTCTTTTGATTCAATATACTTTTTATTATTAGTGTTCCTAATCCTGTTTCTATGTTTCTTTAGTCGGAAATTACAGATATGCAATATAGGTTAAGGCGTTCTAATATTAGTACAGCAAATTATCTAATTCATGTCTTGGAAATACTAATATATTTATATCAGTACAGGGTGGTAAGCACTGTTGCTGAAGGTATTAAGTTTAAGACTAATATTTAAGCTCTCACTCTAGAATGCGGTTAAACTAATTCTCTTACCATTATACCAATTAGTTACAATTGCTTCTCATGCATTGCTGGATTTGGAGACGGACCTGCGATACGTTATACCATACAAATATTTTTTGAAAAACTCGCTAAACTTTTATTATAAAAGTTTTATTATTTTGTACCTGACACTTTTCCGCTTATGTTTCTTTTTCTACTCTCCAGACGAGGACTCAATAGTTTAATTTTTATTTTGCAATTATATAAAAATTATAATTTAATGCTTTATAAATATGCTTAATTGATGAATATTTGAAAGTTATGACAATCCGAAAATTTGCTATTCCCGATTTTGTCCTCATTTAATAGACAAATTCTGAGACACCGACAGGACCAACTATTAAGGGCGATTTTTTAATATTTTTGACAGATAATTTGTAATTTTAAATATACTTTGCGTGCGGAATATTAAAGAGTATTGGAGCTTCGAATGAAACAAAATTCCAATTGGAGGAGCTCTATAAAGTAAATTTATTAGAATGTTTCAGTTTCAGAAGTATGCTCCGCAAAAAATCCAAATTTTCCGCTATGAAAATTTTTGGCAATATTTGATTGATTATTTATTAATATTTTTTAAACTTTTTATTTTTTTTTCGTTTTATAATCTAATCTGAGTTTTAATGTCAATAAAAAATGGTTCTCATTTTTCATTGACGAAGCAGTAATTTTTGATCTACTTTATTTGATTGAAATTTCTAATTCTCAACCATGACGGAGATTTTTTCTCTATAAACATTTATCATGATGAATTTTACCTTTTCAATTTCTACGTTTTTGCTCACTTTTATTTGAACCTTCTTATTTTTTAAAATTATTATTAAGTTTTCAATAAATTTTTTGAATTTAATTTACTTTCCTTTTTTATATATAAATTTTCCCCCCCAAATCTTTTTTCAGTTTTCCCAATTTTTTCCCTTTTATGCGTTTTTGCTTACTTTTTCGAGTATGATTTTAAATATTTGCATGTAAAAAAAAAATAAACAAAAAATAAGTATACATCACGTTGGGAAAAAATGTGTGTGTAAATATTATACTTTTAAACTTTCACCGAAAAAAAGAGGGAGAATAAAAGATAGTTAAAAACCTCGAAGATTCTTCCACCTATCAATAAAACTGGACATCTAAAGTTAAGACGAAGTAAGTAAAAAGGGCGTTTTGAAAAGGTGTTGCACAGATATGTGGTTTGGTAATGGAACCAATTACAACATAACGCGTAGGGGAAACACGATCAATTCAAACTTCGGACTGTTCTACAGAGTACTTCACATTATAGCCAACTCGTGGGTCCACGATCAAAACCGTTGAATTATTCCAAATATGAAACAACCTCAAGTCAGAAGAGATTGATGTTGGCATATACAATGTCAAGAACCTGTATCAAAAATTAAAATATAAACGAATCAAAAAAACTATTGCCTTTTTTGCTAACATCTGCAAGGAGAGAAGGGGGGCCAGATGGTCATTAGTGGGAATTTCTAAATTGTCCAGAAAGGCGTGATCAATGACATACCTATATAAAAAATTTCCTAGGATCAACATCTAACGGAAGGAAGTTTTCAATGGTTCCGCTGTGAATTTATAAAAAAAAAGAATTCATCAGCCCTGAATTAAATGTCGGTAAGACGCCTCCAAAATGGCGCGGAACCTCTAAAAATGATAGGGGAAACTCACTTGAAAAGCAAGCTTCATCAAAAAATTATTTATGCTACTTTAACTGCATTAAAAATGAATCTTGTAGAATCTCTTTCGACTCGGAAATGCAAAATATGGGACAGAGTCTACTGTTGATTGCAGTAATTAAGAGTAAGAGTGAGTCTTCTCGGTCGCTCTCGCTACTTTTATAATCTACGAGAAAGAGCGCCGAGAGGTTGACAATAAGTAATTAATTAAATAAACCTCAAATTTTTAATTATTAACGTTGAAACAACGGCTAAAATTACTATCAAAAATAGCAAAAATCTCATGTGATGTTACTGCGGCATCAAGAGCTTGCAATATCTTATGTGATTTGTTATAAAGTTTATCGCGTAAATTTTCCATGCAATCCACTGAGTTTGATTAAGGTCTCATGACTGATACTTTCTTCCGTAGAAATTAGCAATAATAATTGTAATCTTTTAATTAAAGATTGATTACCAATTTTTAAATAACAATTTAAATATGATCGAGTTATTCTCTCCTGATTTCAATTTGGTACAAGAATCAAGTCTCTAGCACAATTATGAGGCAAGATATGTTAATACTTTGATATAGAAAAAATGCAAGGTCAGTTGGGGTCAAAACTTGACCTTTCGATTGAAGGAGGTCAATAACATTTATACAAGTAAAAGGTTGGAGTGTTGGGATCAATTTGGTATATTAACCAAGTCTGATACTCATAGAGCACCTGGTCAATGAAGAGGGAGAAGGAAAACTTTCATAACAATGAAAATCTTCAAATTGAAGGCCTATTTTTATAGGCGAGCTATTATGTTTATAATTACGAAATTATAACTTTAATCAATGTCAAACTTTATCAAAATATAGTCTTATATCTTTAGTATAATTAAGGGAAGTTTGGAATTTCAAAACGTTGTCAAAAGGAATTTAAATGTAAACCGGTTTTTTTGTATCGGTTTCATTTTTCAATCTGGAAGGTTCTGTGTAAATATATATACTTATATATATATATATATATATATATATATATATATATATATATATATATATATATATATATATATATATATATATATATATATATATATATATATATATATCGAAATATATAATATTTTTGGCTGAAAATTGGTAGCACTAGAATATTTTTATAATGAGTTGAGAAAAACAAGTGAGAATTTTATCCAAAAAAAAGTGTACATGTGGGGGGGGGTCGCAGCCCCTAAAACCATTTTTTAAGGTTACAGGTAACGCCACAGGGGTCCCAAACTTGGAATTTTACTATTATTATCAAATGAATTAAATTGTGAGTTTCAAGGGCGTAGCGCCCCAATTATAAAGGATCACTTTACTCTTAAATGAGTCTTCTACGGTATGGTAAGAAATTTTTTCGGTTCAATTTTGCACCGACTCTAAAATAATTTGTATATTAATAAATTTTAAATTTTTATATGAAACGTTTAATATTACTAATATTAATTTTATTTGCTATAAATAATAAAGTGTACAACCTTAATACGACTTTATTAACTACAATTTGGGACCAACCACTCGCGAATACATCCAGTTTGTACCTTTTTATAAAGTACTGGCCAAACGAAGTGGCAAATGGGATGTAAATATAAAAAAATTTACGCATTAAATTCCACACCCAAAGTGAAAACCACAAGACAGAAAAAATATATCTGTTTTCGTGACAGTTTTTGGTAAACAGAAAATATAGTAAATAGTATCTCTTTATTTCGCCAGTGAACTGTGTCTGAGGGATAGGAAATTTGAGTGGGTCGGTAGTCGGGTCACAACTCAGTGCATATGTAATAATAACTAACTCTCACGTCTTGCAATACTCTAGGTTTCCAAAAAATATCATCACACTAACAGAAGGCATGACACTGGATCTTCTTAAAAAGGGGGTGTGGGTTTTCCTTTCCTTTTTTTAAGGATTAAAGGTGGGTTATAATCCCGAACCACCAACAGTATCAAAGTCAAGGGAATTACGGAAACCCTTTCCCCAAAGGAAATTTCCATCCCAAGACTACTGTTTCTCGAAGAATATTATAAGGTCATCACCTTTAGTTCTGAGAGTAAATGTATTTTGAAACGAATATACAAACTAGAAAGTAGAAATAATAATAAGTATGTCCCGGCACACACAACCCTGAAGTAAGAAAACCCCTAATGCCGTACAAAGGGAGCTTAACCACTTTTGAAGAGTCCTGGGGACACTGGTGAGAGGAATACACAGTTCACGTTTGAATTAAAGTATAAGTAAGAAATTTAATAGATTATTTTTAATGTTCAATAGTAAGAGAAATTATATGATAAATTTTTTAATGTTGTCTAAATGGACAATAAGGTTGAAGCCGAAGCTTAATTCAAACGAATATAGCTTTTGACCGACGTTTAGCCAGGTTGTTTGCAATGACAATTGGTTCCTTTGAGGAAGAAGTTTAATGAAGTAAATGACTCTTCCTTTCCGTGAAGAATTCATACAATTATTAAAAATAAATTAAAAGGCGGGAGGTACAAATGAACGATACACGAGTAAGTTGCCCTTTATTGAGCAGGAAAACCGAAAGTACATTGACATCAGTTTAAGGAAATGCGATGCTTGCAATTTCCAAATAAATGTAATTGAATTTATAATTTTTTCAATTTTTTTTAAAATTTTGAAATAATAGATAAGAATAGATAAATAGGAGTAATGTAGGTGAAGTTAAAAGAAATTCCAAAAAGAGATTACTATAGTACTTCCTTATATGGGAAGAGGAATTTCAAAGTTAAAGTGAGAGTTCTCACAAGTCTCAAAGTGGAGACAATATAAACTGATTAATAAAATAATTTTTTAAATGATTACAAATTTTTAAAGAGGGGGGGGGACACCTCCCATATCCCCAAGTCTCAGTTGAGACAATATAAATTGTTCAAAATTAATTTTATGATAGGTGATTGTTTCACCAACCTCCGCAGAGGCAAGAGAAGGGGTGGGGGGAACACCTCCCCTATCCCAAAGTCTCAGTTGAGACAATAAGAGAATGAACTATTTTTTAAAACAAATATGTAATGGTGCGCATTATTTACAGCTCCCCCTCCCTCGGCACCTACGAGAGAGGAGGAGAAGAACTTAAAACTAAATATGTGATTGAGTTGGACAGTTGTCCTTTAAGAAGATATAGTAGAGGTCTAAAAAGCACCACTAAACAAAAGAGTACTTTTTACTCTAAATAATAATTTTTTAATAAGTTGGAAGTTCCCAAAAGTCTCAGCCGAGACAATAATTTTTTTTCAAAGAGAAACTTAAAACTAACTAAACCTAACTTAAACTAAGGAGGGGGTGCAGAAACCCCAAGAGCAAACAAAAAAGTATCTAAAAAAGATAGGGGCATAAGGAGAAAACAAATCTGGCTATATCGATAAGCAAAAAATAATGTAGAAGGTACTTTGCCAACAAGTACCAGTGTTGACCAAAAACAAGGGGGGGGTAGACTCAGAAATTTGATAAGTGGCTTCAAACCCACCCTATCCCCCTGGTTAATCGGAAAAAAAATTTTGTTGTTGTTTAAAGGTCCGTTCACAAAGTTCCCGGACAAGAGTGGTTTTTTGTAAATCAAGTTTTTGACTACTTTGTGGTAAAGAAGTAATAATAGAGGAGGAGGGATTATACCCCATGGTTATAAGGTTCTCCTGTTCCTCAGAGGGGCATAACTCTTCATTCAAAGAGTTATGTTTAAGGTGGTTAGATGAGAGAAAATCAGAGTTACTCATAATTACTCTCTCACCTGTAGTGGTAATATAGAGGTGGGGGTGGTCATTATTCAAATGAGACACCTTTCCCTCCTTTTTGTGGAATGACTTCTCTTGGTAGAAGTCGATGGTTTTTTATTGTGATATAATTTCTTTCCTCGGAAAGAAAAATGAGTAGAGTTCTTTTTTGATTTAAAAGAACATGGTAGTGAGTACTTCTCTTTTTTAAGAGAAGAATGGCAAATTTTATAATCGAGTTTTAAAGTCTTTATCTCTGATATAGGATGAAGACAAATTTTATTTTGACTAAAATGACAATAGTCAGTTTTAGTCTTAAGAGGTACAACAATTTCTTTGTTGGAAAATGTGACCATTTTTGATGAAAAGTTGATCAAACAATTTTTATTACCAATTTGCTTGAAAATTTAATATTTGTAATATTTTTTATATCAATTTGAGTTGCCTCCTTACTCAAGAACCAACCTGCAAAAGTTTCACTCAAGCTATGAGTGTATTCAAATTTTTTATTAAATTTGATTCCCACCAAATTGGAAATAAGATTTTCTCTCCTCACTTGTTTGTGGAGTAACGAGAAAAAAAGGGCCATCCTCATTATATTTTATAATTATTTTTATTAGTATTCATATCAATATTTTTATTAGTATTACATTTTCCTTGTTCTGGAAAAGTAATTAAGGACTTCTCACACTCTCTGTTGGGAGGAAGCCAATTCAAGAGAGGGTACCTTCTTACTATACTGCGATAGATAAGAAGGGTTTTTAAAGTTGAAGGAAGGCCCAAAATGGTTTTCCCACTTCTCTGTGAGAAGGGGAAGGTGAGAACAATTTAAGTCAAAAGATGAAATAGTTTTAGTGCCCTCTAAGAGGACACTATTGTTAATAAATTTTTAATGACAATTTTTCTGGCGATGTAGATTAATATTAATTGGTAAATTATTGTTTGATGTAATTATTATTATTATTTGATAAATTTTGAGATGATGTAACTTTATTATTATTTGATAAATTTTGAGATGTGTAATTTTATTATCTATTTATAAATTTTCAAAAAGAATATTTTTATATTCTCCTCGTAGGAAAGTAAATAATGATGTTGAGTGATGCGTCAATGTCCTCTGAATCACTGTCAGTGGGTTCAGAGGATGATTTTGGTTCAAGCATTTCACATATAGACGAATGATGTCTCAGTGAATTGCAAAAGATGCAAGGCTTGACCATTAAACATTCAGATATAGTATGATTTGATAAAAAACAAGTTAAACAAAGATGGTTATTTACTAAGTATTGACGTCTCAAAGAAGGAGTGGAGATTGTCTCACACTCAAAAGCATAATGATTTTTGTTTACAATATATACATTCAATATGAAGATAATGAAATTCAATATCTGATATGATATTTTTTACAAGTGTATAATAGTTGACACATTTACGGCTTTCTTCTAGTAAAGCCTTTTCAGAAGTAATGGTTTTTTGTATGAGAGAATCATATCTCTTCAACTCACCATTTAAATATTTTATTTGATCAACTATAAGTAAAATATTTGTATATTAAAGGGTATCTCTCATCCAAAATAATTTTTTGGCCTCAAAACAGATATCATCTATATAAGAAGCCTTATAGTTCAACGTTAGGGTTAGTAAAAACAAACATTTGGTAATAATTTTCAATTTGATATTTTTAAAGCGTGCACAAATGGTGTTCAAAATAGAGTTGCCAATTGTAAGTCTCAATCGGCCTTCAGAGGAAATTATATCTTCCCTACTTCTATAAATAATAAAGTTTGTCGTTAATGCTTCCAATCAATCAGAGTTTTTTCTAAATTTTTTAATAAGTAATATAAACCTGAGTGGTATTCAGGTTGGAATATAAAAATGCAAAAGTCGGCTTCGTGGAGGGTCCCCTCTACGAGACTTCGCAAGATCTCTC
>JABUQX010134551.1:0-27433 GCA_015478945.1 Trachelipus rathkii | reverse complement strand
GTACTTAGTATATTATATAATAATAACTTTTCCCAATGGAAACACTAAATCATGGCCCTTAAATTTAGCAGCGGAGTGATTTTGACTATGGTATAAATAAAGCTTCGGAGTGGTAAGTAGAAAAGCTTTGCATGTAATTACTGTAAAGTTGTTAAAGCTTATAAGATTGCTAAAATTGATACCCGTAAATTTTCAATTTTTCTAATCAACTTTTCAAAATCCTTTTTAATTCATTTACTAAATAAAATAAAACAAAACGTGCAAGCGACTTAAATTGTCCTTTTAAGACATTCAACCAACAGTGGAAAAAATTTTTGGTAAAATAGAACAACAAAATTATGTGGACCTTCACTCTACAGATGTTTATAAATTAATGACGTTTTAGAATTCTATATAAGATATTTTAATTGAAACGTCAACCAATACAGATAGCTCCAAAAGGAATATAGCCATGTCAAAAACATCTAGCATATCCCAAATGAGGTTTCCTCGATACAGTTGTAACACCCACATTGATCCATAAGAATCGAGTTTCAGTCAGACAATTCTTCCATTATTACCCATAACTAATGCATATAATCTATAATATCATACAGTAATAATATAGTATATGATATATAATTATTACATCGAATATATAAAATATATTATATATTATGCATATATCTCATATAAATAATATAATATATATAGCGTAATAATATACATATTATATGTTAATACTTATACTTTACTAATGTAAACACTTTATACTTCATGGGCCCCTAAATAAACCAGCCCTGGGATATTTTACTTGAGGAAAAAAGCAACTGATTAAAAATCAAAAGATATAAGTCTTAGCAGTAAAAACTTAAATTAACTATTTTCCTCAAATCAGATTAATTATAACAAATTTAATTAAAGATTTACACACCTTATGCTCTAACCACTAGTTTATTTATTATCGCAGGTATTATAACATCACTCATCGAACTTATGTTATTCAAATACCGAACTTTGAAAAGTAAAATACGCCATAGGAAATCATGAAAAGTTCTTCCGCTATAGCCTCACTTCTTCTTCTGTTATGGATCATCTTGACCTCCTTTCCGCCTTCTCCTGAGTCCAGACAAAATCCCCATCATATCTCAACGCGGCCTGAAATACCAGAATACACACAATTTTGCTGAAACATCTTGTTATTTGTATGAAAAAAAGATAAACTGCTCGAAATTTCCTATGAACTAAAAAAAACAACATATCGGTTGAACTTTCGATACTGACACAATAATTGACAAATATCGTAGTATATTCGAGGTATATCGGTGTGGAAAAGCAAAGATTCATCGACTTATTTTTTCTACCTATCGAAAAAATTACAATATCGATTTATATATCGAGTCCTCCTTAGCGGCATCCCCTATATCTTCCATACCTAACGAACGGAAAAAAAGCCGAATTATGATTTTTACATTTTTCCTAGCGTTTTTCATATTTTTATTAAAAAGTCCCATTTAAACCAATTCAAATTGCCCCACGGTTAAAAAAAACTTTCAAAAGATAGTTTCTTCTTATATCGCATGCTTGTGGTTAAATTTAGAAGTTATAAATCCACTGCGAGCTCATACAGCTGATCAAGCCAGGCATTACATTTTTGTAGATTACTGACTGATAAGTCTCGATATCCTCATCTGTATGAAGTATCGTTGAGAATTGACAGTCGGTGGTGAAGTAACAGGGGCTCAGTAACAGACTCTTAAAGCGCGTGAGCTGCCTGTAGGCATAAGATTCCATCTCTCGCATTGGCAAAACCTTCAGGGAATGTGTCGTAGTTCTAGATATCGGCTAATACAATACTAGTTTGCAACGTCTTACACGAACCAAAGTTCATATTTCATGCTATGGGGCGCGTTGCTACCCTTGTATAATTATTGTAACATACTTCCTCGTTGTATATAAACAATTTATTTGAAAAATCACAGCAGGACTCCTTAAAAAAAATAATGGTGAAAGAAAATTTAAAAATAAATTATGATTTGCGGTCCTTTAAGGAACAAAACAATGTTTACAACTCGCAAAGTTGAATAATCCTCAAAGGTTTCTTATACTAGAAATGCGCCGATGAATTCGTTTTACTCATGATGCCCCAAATTACCGGATTTTGTTATGGAGATTATAGAGATGTGCAGGCAATTGCGAACGGTAACTTATGGACGTTCTGCCCGATCGTTCCTCAGCTTCCTCTAGCTCCAGTGGATTAGAGGCACTTTCGCCTAAGCAAGCGAAGGGCCCAGAGTTCGAGTCGGGTTGGAAGCGATCGAGAACTGATGAGCCTACTTCTGATTAACTCACAAGCTTCGTCGCCACTTCAGACGTTAAGGATACATTTGTGGTGTGCTTTGCGTACAAACAATGCGGATTATTGGATTGGTGCGGAGACTGTGAAGGCTTCCCACGCCCATCCTTACCTTAACCTTTAACAACCCCTTGCCATTGATGATTTAATCCACCACAAGGTGTGGGGGGCGTTGCAGTGTTGTGAAGAGCTCTCTAGGGTGGAGATTGGCTGCGAATGGGCTCGGCAACTAATTATGGAGGGCCGGTTTGTTTTTAATTTTGTGTCACATCTGTTACTTAAATACTCTGTTTTCTGTGGCATGTTTGTGCAACCCCCACCCCCAATCAGCGAAGTTACATCATAATAAAAGTGGGGAAGGGACTCAATATATTCGGGAGAAGAACCTTGAAGCGTGTAAAGTTGCTCGTGAATTAAAGAAAGTGCAATAGCTTTAGTTCAAGCGATGGAAGATAAGGTAAGACTTTTGCAATTTAAAGTATATAAGATTTGGTAATAATATATCTTATATGCGTAAAATAATGTTAACCAAAATAGGTTTAGATTTATCATAAAATATGTACGCCCGCATATTCATCTTACATTGATGCAAATTAATCCTAATTTTTAATTTTTTTTTAGTCGTAACGTAGTTTTGCATTCCTTAATTAAAATTTACATTAAATGGAAAGCGTTACTAAGTAAAATTCAAATTTTATTTAAACAATCAAATGTTTTTAAAATTTAAGAAACAAAAACATTGCAAGGACTTTAATAAAAAATTAGAATTTAACATATAAAAAAATCCAGTAAGTATGTCGTTTATTTTTTTAAACAGATTTACTGTGTACTGGTATAATTAACAAAACTAATCAATGGTAATTATTAAGCACAGAAGGGGCTTCAATCCCCTGACCTTTTAAATAAATCCAACCATGAATATTTTTCAAAAAAAAAAGAATAAATGAAAATTAAAAAAAATGGAAAAATGGACTGAGGTCTTTAGGAAAAAAAGTTTGTTATCGAAACCCTCAAAGTTTGATTTTCCCATAGGATTTGGTATTAACAATTCTCCGTTTTTTGGAAAAGACGGCAAGTTTGTTACCAGCCGCCAATTACCTGATCGCTTAATAAAAGAAACCGAAAAAAAACTGACTTTACGTGTTAAAGAGAAAGTCGAGAAAGCCTGTGAAAGTCTTCTTATTTATGCTCCTTCAGGCTTTCTTATAAAAAAAACAAAATAACGGGCCTCATGCTCATTTTAGATCCATCCTAGTTCACAGTTAAATAAGATTTTTTTAGTATATAACAACAATTTGCTCTGTGTATGTTATACACAACAGCATAATCATAAACCTGAACTAGGCCTAAAATGATACCTAACTGGACAGCAGCATCAAAAATGAAAATTCGTATGTGGAGTTCTTTTAAAACAACTTTAAATGGCTGTAACTTGTTTTCCTTAAGAGTGAGTCATCAATTTTATTTTATTTATTCCCATTTACATATTTTTAGAGTATATATATTATATCCCTGTATTTTATGAAGAAGTTGGGGTATGAAGGCTTTGCGCGTTTACATATTTACCCACTTATATCACTAATGACCTATAATCTTAAATGTGTCTAAAACGAATTATAACACACAAAATGAAATTTTTTGCTCAGATTGATGACATTATATATCAGAATGAGGTTTCCTGGTACCACTATGTAGTTTTTACTTTTAGAACGTAAAAATGGAATGATGAAGATATATATTAAAACAAAAAATATTTTTTGAAAAAAAATAAACTATTTTCGGCTTGAATCTTGTTGGTGAACTCAATAATCACACTAAAATAGGAGCTGGAAAAGCACCAATTAAATAAGATTTATCATCATTTAATTTTTTGAAATCGGATTTATTATAACATTATGTAAATTAGGCCCTACCTGAACAGCTTGATGAACATGACTTACATCTTCATGAATTGGTTTTACTAACTGACATTGAGGAAAATATCAGAAAAAGTATTATATAACATATTATATTTAAATATGTATATTCAAAATTATGGAGAAAGAAGTTTGTTCAAAGATTTGGAAATGAATTGCAGGCCACAATAGAAAATTTGTCTGTGGGGGCAAAGTGCGTACCACTTCAACCTGTGAGTGAGTGAGGAGTCTTTTCACTCTTTCACGTGATCATATCGTAGTATTTGGAATATATTAACGCTCCTCTATCGTAAGATAGATACTAATCATTCATAGTAGTCAATTCGACAAATGTTTAATGTGTTTTTGATTTAAATAATATTACCAGTGAATTATAAATCTGATTTTTAAAAACAATTACAAATAATAATTATTTACATTGCATATTATTAAAAAAAACTTTATTTAAATTAAATATCTTAAACCATTTTACATATTTTAGAATTAATTATGAAAAAATTTCCGTTAATATTGTTAAACAGTGAAGATAACAACTTCGTTTGAATTTCCACTATTAAAGACTATTTATTGCACCCAATAGCCTACGAAAATGGATTAACTCATTCCAGTCTATATTTATTCATATGGGTACAAATCATCTGATAATTATCTTGGAAACCAATATGGACATCTGAAGGAGTCTATATTACATCAATATAAGGAAGACGATGGGGAAATTATTTGCAAGATATGACAAGCGGGGCGGGGGAAACTTGATGTGTGTGAGTGGTCATGTGAAGTTGGGCTGTACATGGCAGCAGCACAGTGAGGACCACTTTTTGTCTTGTAGTTGCAGCCATAGCACTGAATGACCAACACACTCCATTCAAAAAAAAATAAAATTAACATAACACTAAATCATAACTTTTTGATTAAATAGTTGGGCAGTCATTTAATAAGGAAGAATTTTGTATAGAAACACATCTTTTTTGTGTTTTTTTTATATTATTTAATATGAATATATTTTCTATTAAAATAAATATAAAATGGAAACATCAAACAAGAAAATCTGAAATAAAGGAGGAAGAAGCCAATTTGGTCCCAAAAAACCGAATTTTTGTTTTATCAGAAAAGCATTCTCAGGTATCAGATATAATATATGATATAAATATACAATTATATATAATATTATATATAATAATATATAATATTATAATATATAATAAAATATATAATAATATATACAAATAATAAATACAACCCCTTAGAAATTGATTTATCAGACATGAGTTCTTTATTACTATCCAATATTTGCATCGGATTCACTGTTGACCAGTGTTATTAGTAATAATATTTACTATACTATATTATTTTCTATATGATGTAAATAATAATACTGTAACCTACTATATAACTTATATAATATATATATTATAAATATTATATATATAACTTATTAATATATATAAGCCGTCAGGATGGTAGTTGACTGGCCACATTCTTTAAAGGTGTAACTCGGTACTCTTCCATACATAATAACAAAAAAATAATAAACAAATTTTTTGTTTGCTCATTAAAATAGCCGGTAGGTTACTCTGCTTTTATGGTTTTTTATTTAATAATATTTTATTTTATAAATTCGATATTCTAAAAAAACATAATAAAATAATATAAGAAAATCCGTTGTTAAATTTCACTTTGCGGAGTTTTGAGAAATCATTTCTTCGCCATATTCAAAAGAAAAACAGTATTGGGATCGAGATTTTACATTAATTTTTCAGTGGTATCACAGTTGTATATATTAGCTTCTATAACTGGCCGAAAGCTACAACTTTTCGTTCCAACGCATACAGTTGTGCTAAAATCTCGAACGAACGGCCTAACTTGGCCCGATTTCACCCCGCCATATACATGAGTGATTCTCAAACTGTGAGTCTCTGTGCCATTTTTGAACTCTGGATTTTTGATTTGTTCAAAGTTACATTTTCTTTTATGTATTATATTCATCTTAATATACATAATAAATTCGAGCATTACTGAAATATTTAAATAAAAGCTCCATGAACCCCTCCCAAGAAACATATTATATCCCAAAGATCAGACCATTAATATCTCTTAATATATAGGGTAACACTTGTATTTGATTTTGAATGTGTTAGCAGGAATAACTGACAGACATATTTCAGTACTTTAATGCCCCAAACAGAAGTGTGAGTGTAAGGATGTGAGTGTGAGTGTGTGCATGTGTGTGTGGATTGAATCGATACTATCAAAAGAGGAATTCATAATACAGTATGGCCTGATCACCTCGCGCAAATGTGCGCCCGTGGATTCACCCCTTCAGGACTATTCCTAGTTGAGGCTTACTTTTACAACACATTTATCCTTAATATTGCAACTTCTTCTTAAGACAAGATTTATTTTTATGTGTGCTTAATTGTAACGAGGCTTTTGGTTTTGAAACGAAAATTCCTAAAATAGTTGCTCATCTACCCCTCGCCCCATCATCATTCGGAAGTTCCACGCGTCCAACCTCCGCTCTCAACGCATATATACTAATCATATATAGCATATATATATATATAAATTATGTAAGATATTAAATGATATGCAAAAGTCCCCGCAGTTTCTATTTCAGGACTCAGATATGTTTTCTCTGAATATTGATGACCTGGACTCGTCACAAGTTATATGCTGAGTGTACCATGAGAAGACTTGACTTCAGCAACGGCCACTATTTATATTAATTAACTATGGTGTGAAGGTTCATTTAAATGTATGGATTCCCTTTGACTTTTTTTTAAACTTTTCGATTGTAGAAATTGTTAATGCGATGAATTAGTTTACAATGTGTTCATTTATTATTTTCAGCTCAATGCTATTATAAGTCTTTAATACTAATTTTCCAAATTTTATTTCTTTTTAATGAATATAATTTATGTTATTTAATATATCTAACGGTATCTAGAATTACTACATTTTATACAATCAATACAAAAAAAGCACTAAGAAATTTTCAAACACGAATTTATACAAAAATTCGAATTTTAGTATTCGTATTTTTGTAACTAGTTTTATACTAATAGATGAACCTTCCCACTTAGCCTCACAAGTCCAGGGTTTATATTTGTTTAATTCTATTATTATCTTAAAGTTACTCGTCGTACTGCTCATCTGCATATAAATTGAGTTTTCGAATGCTGTAGACAGATACTGAACTTGATCCTGATCAAAGAACGAACAAAGTTTTCGTATATAATAGTATATATCAATAATACTACTTATATGATTAACTATTATATAATATATATATATTAAATATTACCTTTATCATATATATTAATATAATAATAGTAGTATAAATAAGATATATAATAAATAATTAGTATAATATAAAATATATATATATAGGATATATTATATATTATATATATCATATGATATTACAATAATAATGATTATATAGTTATATATGATATTATAGTATATATAAGATAGTAATATATAATTATAATATAATAGTATATTATAATAAATATATATACACTATATTATAGTTAATAAATATATATACAATACATAATCCGTATATACTGATCATGATAAAATATATGATAATAATAGTATTATATAATTATATATAATATAGTCATAGGTGTATAGGTGTATAAAGTGTATATGACATACTATATATTCATAAATAATATATATATTATCAGTTAGGCTATTTATATTCTACGCTCCTTTCCCCAGACTTGTTAGGGGTAGATGCAATAGCCATACCTTGATAAGCTGAACAGAAAAGTAGTAGAAAGAATCATGACGTCAAGCCGAAACGAATTGCCCCCGCCCATACCTTGCCCCTTATAATTATTAATTATATATATAGGTATTATAATAGGATTATTAGATTAATTATTATTATTATTGATTACTATTCTAGATTATTATGTATGGGACTGTCTAAGCACAATTTAACAAGCTTATTAAGATCCCTGTCTACATTAATCAGCAGCGAGCTTCGTACAATGAAGAAGGGACCGAGAAACTCGATAACGATCAGTCAATCAAGGATAATCCTAAAGATAATTTAAGTGTAGTTGGTCTTAGGTAGTAAGACGTTTGTATAAGTAATAGAATAGACTTAAGGTATGAGGTAATTACACCGAGAAAAATTTTTGAGAGGTAGATAAATACGACCCTTATTCTAATGAGTGTTAATATACAACAGTATTAGCAAAGTTAAGATATCTCTCACTAATTTCCTGCAGCTCTCTTGGGTTAACATTGTCTAAAATTATCTTTAGCCCACAAATAAATCCTAGATTTAGCTTGTGTGATATATCTTAATAATATACTATATATCGAGATTAGTAGATAATATGAGGGTATAGGAAAGAGTCTATAATGGATTATACTTTATAAGTGATATAGGTATGGTTATATTGTCTACTATACGTATTATATAATCTTTACAATAGTATGTAGGGGATATTATAATGATATTGATGAATTATAGATATGAGAGAGTGCCTGGTGTAAAACTAATACCTACTAGAATCTATCATCGTACGGTAAGTTGTCTTTTAAAGAAGTTTAGTGATTTTAACTGTATTGGTCCACTTTTAAGTTAGTTTTGAATACTTTTCGATCTACCAGAATTATAAAACAAGAAATAGTGATTTTAGCTTGATTTCCTTAAAAATTTATTGATCAAGTATTTTATTTTAACCCATGGAAAGAGAACCATGGTCTCTGACTTTGAACAGGTCGGTGATGAGAGAAAAAGATAATACGGGAAGAATGTAGAAAGAAATGATGTAGTATTGTGTATAGATTATAAAAGTGGCATAATGAACATACTTGTCCATGAGGTTGGGAGCCAGAACTATGTAAGTAGTGACTGAATGTAGTTGCGCAAAATATTATTATATCAGTGTTAAATAGACACATAAACTTAATATTATAAAGAGCATCAAACTACACTAGTAAGTCAATAGAGAAGCTGTTAATTAACGGGTAATTAGGCACCAGCGAAGATTAATTATTCCTTAGTAAGGTCAAAAGTACCCAGAAATGAAGGCGGTTATGTCCTTCGGTATAAATTAGCAAGAGAGCTTACTGTGATATTCTTTTTCGAAGAGGAGTCATTGGGACTCAACCGACATAATAAATATTATCGATATATCCGATTTGTCACGTCCAAGCGATCGAAAAGAGATGAAGTTTATGTTAATAAGACCTTTTATTATACAAATTATAGGTAAGAGTAACAGTAAAATATAATGAGCATATATATATATACTAGTAAGCATCTTTGTATGTTAGTTATATTATATTATATATACGTAATAAAAATTTATACTAGGAAAAACCTAATATACGTTATAATAGTAAATAATTTTTGTTTGTAAATTGATATATATTATATATCATTGAAAATAATTGTAAATAGGAAGAGAGAGAGGGAGACAGACGAAGGGGTTGACAGGAAGACCGAACAATTCAAGGTTCGATTCCATCATGAATTTCATAATCTTCTAATGAGATGTGGTCTTTAAAAATTGTATACCACTTTTTTAAAACTATGATAAGAAAGGGAGGAAGCGAATGACAAAAAGACAAGGAAGAAGTAGGGCAGCGAAAGTGTTGGGGATAAAATGGAAAAATGAAGGATTAAGAATGGAAGAGAGTTGATGAGGTGAGAAGTGAAGGGAATATGAGGGAATTCGAGCGAAGAGCGGGAATTAGGGAGAAAAACTCCTCTGGGGGAAGGAAAGGAGAGGAGACAGTGAGCATATGAAGGAGTGTAAAAGTGAGAGTTGGAGATTAAAGAGAGTTAGTCAGAGCAACATCTTGTCTATGAAGATAGAGGAGAAGAGAGAGAGATATATCGAGATAAGAATACTGTATTTTCTGGGCGGACAACTAAATTATTGGCTAATAAACAAAGATGGGAGCTTTGCGCATTTATCGTAATTTTCTCATTGTCTCAGAGTCCAATTGTTGGTACAGTGAGGAAGAGCTTCATTGGAGCAAGCAAAGAACGGGAATACTAGGAAGCCAGGCCGTTTAGACTCTTCGTTACTCAACCTCAACAATTCAATCTTTTGCTTATTGGCTTTCTAGTATAGATAACATTTAATAATACATGTAGCATAATTTAATTATAAATTATATATGAGTATGAATATATATATAATTAAGTATTATATAGATTGTTGTGGTTTATTAGTGTAATGTACAGATAATATAGATAAGAGATATATATTATATATATTTGATTAAGAGAGGATAGTAAATATTATAATACATACGCCGCCTTGGAGAAGAATCTAGTTGTGAAGAAGATGAGATTCTTGCAGAATATACCAAATATTTCTGTATTATTGTTTGTTTGTTTTTATTTTGATGTTGGTCGTAAAGTCTTACGACCTCACGGAAGCATGCTGATTAACAAGATTATTGTATTATATTTGCAGAGAGTAATATAAAAGGTAAGTTGATGTAAAGGATTTTGAGTCTGAGTATACGTGCCATGTAATTAAGCTATATGAGAGTAACTATTACCATATGGCGTTAAATAATTCAAAACTATCCAAAGTAAATAAGCTCACAATATTAGTTGGAATGAACTTTGTCTATTCGTTGCCGATTATATTGAGATCCTTGGCTCACCATTTGAAGGTCTTACTAAGAATAATTTCCGCCGAATACAGAGTTAAGTAATTGCCTCTATCTTTTAATGCCCCTTACAAGGGCATTTATCATAGGAATTCATCTAAACTAAATTTTCGAGAATTCAATTATCACATCAAACTTTGTAACAGTCAATGTGATCTATAATCAAAACTAAAGAGAAATATTGTTTGAAGTCTCTTCAAAGTATACATATATCTGCTATATGGTGGTAGTGTCTATAGAGTAGTGAAAAGAAATTATAATAATAAAATGATAATGTAATATATCTTTATATTATATTTATATATTATTATATATTCATATATATATCGTCTACACTATATATATTAGAATCAGTACTCTCATAAGCGATAATTATTAGGTATATGTTGTCTTGATTAGGTTTGAAGATCAAAGCTAATATTGATAAATTTAGTCATATATAAAGTAGATGATAAATATATTAAATTTATTATACTATGTAGGTCCCTTGGAACGATAGTGATAGAGGTAGTGATTCTAATATAAGGTTATAATAACTATATATAATATAATATGTATTTTTGGTATCATGTATTGGTGTAATACGCGATTTATTATATTAATAGTAGTTGATTTGAGAGTGTATGCTTAGGGTGAAATGATTATATTATCTAGTTGGCCGACTTGGGGAGTAGACTAGCAAGGGGGTTAGTTACACCCCCAATTAAGTTCTAATGTAAAAATCGGATTTGTGACGCGAAGTGATCGTTAGGAAAAAAAAGATAAGTGATCTCTCAGAGAATAATGGGAAAACAGAAAAAATCAAGGTCGTATGTCCTCTCTTCATAGGCAATGTCTAAAAAGAGATTCATCATGGATTAAGTTGGCTGCGTATAATAATTAGGAGGTGAATATGGTATATATATTATATATATCTAGATAGTGTATTATTTATAAATGATATATAATATGACTTCTTATATAACAAAAGTTTATATATATATATATCTGGTATATTCTATATATTAATATAACTTTTAGTGAATATAATAATACACAAATAATGAGTTGGATTGAATAGGAGATAAATATATGATGAGAATATTATTTCTGAATAATGAGTAATAAAGGAGATGTAGGTTTTATTCATATTATTAGGTGCTAATAGAGGCTATAGAGAGAAATGGTGTGCTCATATATTAGATATATATTATATTAATTGTAATTATATATATATTATTGTAATTAGTAGTATATATATTTATAGGTAAAGTATATCGTGTCGTGTGTCCTGCTGTTAGTAAGAGATCTTTTAGAGTACGATAATAATATAAAAAATATAATGATTAAGTAATACGGTATAAGTTTACTAATCAGTAAATATAGCAAATTTCTGATCAAGTACGTATAATAAAGGTGAAATTGTGATAGTTTGGTTCATATTATAATAATAGTAGTCAGATGATAAGTAGTGTAGCTAAGTAAGGATATATGTATAGTTCACATAATATTATAATTTATTAATAGTAATAATTATGGTAATAATATATATATATAGTACATATTATATATATACTACTATAAATTCAGTATTAATATTATATATAAGTTAGTATTAGATTAAGATGCTAATTAGGGTATATTAAGTATAATGTATTATAATATTATTTGTGCGTTCTCATTACTGCTATTGTTTTACTCTGACAAGGAATAACTTGAGGGTGACAATAATATATATATAAATAAAAGCGTAGGGATATTTGAAGTCTTAGAAATATGATAAGGTAAGATTACAATTTACTAATGAAGGTAATAAGGTAATATTATTGATAGTATTTGGTGTACTACTAAAAGGTACGATATTAGGAGAAAGGTCTAGGATTACATTCAATATAGTAAGATGGTGTGTATATGGGTGTGGTAGGCCAACATTAACCCTGGCCTTGGAATCTTTCAGACTTAAGCCGACGGCCCCATACTTTACGAGTGAACAATGATTTTGCAGTCAGCAAAGGGAACTTGGTTCTGAAAAGGAACCAACGGATATACCGTATTGCGGGTTGTCAATGAGGCAGCGACGAAGTTGAGTGATCAGAACGGTTGCTGGCAAAATAGAGTGATGTATTGTTGTTAACCGACCTACCTCAAATGTGTGGTGTGATATTAATATATTGTTTTTTTTTTGTTTCTTTTTTTTTGTTTTATTTTTTTATATTTGCTTTTATTTTTTTTTTTTTTTTACTGTAAATAGATAAGGAAAAAAAGTTGTGATGACGTCATAGTTAAAGGAGATTGCGTATAGAAATAAACAGCTTGTTGAGTGTACCCATGCCTATATTTCACGTTTTCGAGATGTTTGTAGTACGAGGCGGATAAGGTGGCGATGTATAAATTCTGGAGTTACAGATGGTCCGTGTATTTGCGTATGCGGGGTGTTAGTAAGAGTGAATGCGAAAACTTTTGGAATTCTCTCTACGTCTCGCCGTATTACATGGCGTCTCGCAGAGTCGATCGTCTGTACTGTTTGAGGGATAAAATTTTCGCGGGATTGATTCAGTCAGAAGGAATTTTTTCTGAAATGGGATCGAACGGGCAATGTGGTTTTTGTCCATATGACAGGACGAGCAGTGATAAGGTTCCCGGCCGGCATAATAGAAGCTGTCCGTGCGTCGCTAATTATTGTCGTGCTCGTTAAAGCACCAAAAACCACGCACAAGAACCCGCTACTTGCTTGAGAGTGGAAGCGAGTATGCTGCTTGGAACTTACGACTGTTAGGGCCAGAAGTAGCTAAACTGAGGAGAAAGAAGTCTTTCGATACCTGAAGTCAGTAAAAGGTGTACAATTATTCATTTCTTTTGAATTTAACTGAAAACAACGTAAAATTCTAAAGGAAATGGGTTAGCTTGATTTATAGAGATGTTTTAACAAGAAAACAGGGTGCGCTTTTTTTCTATAAAATCTAATAGGATGTAGACAATAATTGTATTTGAATCTGTATATATTGTTATTTATTAGTGCTATTCAGCATACTTCTTAACTTGGATATAACTACCGACTGTAGTGTATAGAAAGATATATATACTTAATGTTTTGTCCAAATACAATTTATATAGATAAGCCCACAACACACACACAAACACGACTCCGGAATCACATCACGACACACAACGTAACCCCACCGCAACAAACCAGTAGCACATAGCAACTACGTCGGGACAAGGTAAAGCCAATGACAGGAATTTCATTTGTTCGCTCCCGTACGGAGGCGCTTCTTATGCGTTCGACCTGAAAACTAGCGTCGTACATTCCACCTCAAATGCTATCTAGCCGCGAATTGTGGTAATGTATTATAACGAGTTCTTTGCATTCAATAAAGAGTTTCCAAAGCTTATTATAGCCACCGAGCCCCACAGCGCTTTGAGAGGTCTACCGATTGGAGAAAGGGACTATGACAGAGACTACCCAGCCACGACAAGGAGCACCAAGATTTGAGTGAACTTTAGTTGTTCCAACCCGTGTCCAGCGCGACCGTATTGGTTAATAATAAATTATAGATTCTCCATGCATGGTGTCTTTTTATAGTGTAAAGGCAAACGGCGGGGCACTCGTTTAACACCAAAAAAAAATCTATAACAGCTATAAACATATAATATAAAATAATAATAAATAATATATAAATATAATAATGCAAAAAAAAAAAATAACACTAAGTATAATAGATAAATAAGACAAAATAAATAAATATCATAAATAAGTATAAAAGAAGATAAAATATATATAACATAAAAAATAAATATTACATAGTGATAAATTAAATATATATAATAAATACTGATATACATATGATGTATTGATTGGTATTCTTAAGTACTAGTATAAAGTTTGAGCTTGTTTAATTATATAGGAGGAACGATGATGCAGTAAGAGAGAAGACGAGAGAGAGAGGCTCGAGAGGACGATGGTGAACATACTTCTTCGAAGACAGAGAGAGAGAGAGGGTAGGGAGAGAGAGGAGATGAGAGGAGAGAAGTCGAGTAAAGAGAAGGAGAGGAGAGAGAGAGAGAGAGAAGTACACGTTGGTTGATCCAGCTACACGTAGGTAATGCATTTTACACTTTAGAGTGTTCTGAGACCTGAAATATTTACTTTGAATTCATTTTTATTGAATTTAATTATTTTATATCTTGTTTAATTAATCGATTGTTAATGATATTTTTATTATTATTTTCTTATATATACATCTCGTCATCGCGAGAAGTCGGCCATGTTGAAAACGCAAACTTTGAGATTTTGAACAAAAGCATGTGCCGACCATAGCTGATCGTCTGTTATGTCTGTATGATCCAAGAATTATATCTATTATATGATCGATTATTCTTCTATTGTTATATTTGCTTTATTTATTTTTAATTTAATTATAGGATATAATTTTTTTTTTTGTTTTTATTTGTTTTGTATTGTGTGAGAATTTTTATTGCGCAATTTTAGTTGGTTTTGCCCAGCAAATGTCAACTTTTTCGTTTTACCACGTCTGAAATTAAAATTTAATGTGTGTTGTCGCAGCTATCCTGAATCTTACCGTATTAACTAGGTAGATTATATTAGTAGTATAATCTATTGAGTATACTGAGGATATATAAAAGTCGATTATGAAATAGTATCTATATATTAATTATTTATCAATAATAAGGAATATATCATATCATTTTACTGAATAGTAGTCAATAGGAAATGTTTTGTATAATGTATTATTAGATTATAATTGTCGCCATACCGTCCCAGTTTTATCAGAGCGTACTAGATGTTAAGTGTACATCACAGATTATAAGGGTTGTTACACTTATAATATATATATAATACTTAATGAGTATATATATATAGATAGGTAATTAGGTATAATATACGTTTATTCTATTTAATATATTATGATATACGTAAAATGTGATAGTGTGTGCTTGGATAATATCTAGGATACAGATAATACCTGTATCAGACTATGCAAGGTGGGAAGACGAGGAGCCGTGAAGGAGATGAGAACATAAGTGAGGGAGAGATAGGAGAGGAGATTGGGATGCGATATAAGACAGTCAAGAGAGAGAAAGAGAAGCAGTAAGAGAAAAAGAGATCGGAGTCAGCCAAAATCAGGTGAATAATGTTTGAGGTTCTTATAGTATATATATTACAAGTAAGGGACGTAGTAATATATTATATGGGAGATAAGCGTTTTATATTTTGCTGAATATATTTATATATTAACCTGTTGTGACCTTGCCGAAGATACCCTGCAGGATATACAAGCCGATACACCTAGCCTAATCGTACCTTAACACTTATCCGGGAACTAAGCTAACCGTAACCTAACCGGTGTCTAAGCTAACCGTATCCTTAACCTAACCTTGTACGTAACCTAACCTAACTATCCTAACCACTAACCTAACCTAGGCCGTAGGTACACGCCTATCCTGCAAGCGCTGAGCTCCCACCCCCTTTGTCTCATCCAGAAGATGACCTTAGCCTAGAGTGCACGGGCTATACTATGTCCTATGGAAGTTGAGGTCATGTATGGTGACATAGACTCTGTATGGAACTGTATTCCTAACTTCTTCCATCCTGGACACACACGAGGAACACACAACACAACACACCAACACATACACACACACTATTCCATTACAACATTCAACCTAATGACCTACACTCACCATAGACACTATGCTACGTTACAATTCCACTATACGACGACGTATAAACCACACGACCCAAGCCCTTTGTGATCTTTCAGGCACGGTCAATTTTTAAGCACCACCCAAGGTCTTTAGGCACATTAAACATTTTTATTAATAAACATCTTGTCGGCGAGACCTAGAAGACTGTAACTCATTACAAGACATAGGTTATATATCATGTACTTTGTTAGTTCTTGGTTGAATTCTATAATTCGTTATAAAAAGTGTTTCGTTCTTCTGTATCTGATAAGTGCAATAACTACCCTGAAGGTATGTTCTGTGGTTGATCTTACTATCAAGAGTACGTAATTTTAGTGTAAAAAAAAAGTGTACATTTACAACACTTAAGACAGTGAAGACGAGGAAATGAGTATAAAAGTGCGTTAAGCGGAGTACGAAACAAACGCATGTTAGCTAATACATTAGTGTTAGCGAGGTTGACAACCTCTCATTCTTCATTGGTGTACTGCTTTAACTCGATGATTGGTAATCTTCTTAACTCAATGGTATATTACATGCTTAGAATGTATGTTTATAATTCTGCCAACTCATATATCCTAAAGAGATACGCAAGGATACACACTAAAGCTGTTATTCAGGTAAATCAATAGAGGTGAACCTAGTAACCAAGAGGGTATAATGCTTATTTTGTTATTACTGCTTTTACTCGCTCTAGCATTTCCTGTTTTACATGCTTTTAACTTATATATTTTTCCTTGTAAACTAATCAAGTATTTAGTATAACAATTAAGCGGAATACCTAGTATTAATGCAGTATGAAGGTCGAGTAATATTAGAGAGTGTGTGAGTTCAACCTAGAACACGACGGGATGTGAAGTTGCTATTGATTATAACTGTCGTTTTAACTGCTGTGTAACTCCATTGGTTTTTACTTCTTTACCACTTGTAACCTGCTTTAGAGTAGGCTAAGGATACGTCTGCTTGTTTAGTCTTTTTGGTGTCAGGTTACGTGCTTTAACTTTTCTAGCATTAGATACGCGTGTTAAGCTTTCTGTTTCTGGTTACTAGTTTAACTTTCTCTGTCTCTTTATCAGCCTGCTTTGGTGTTTCTCTCTTTGTTTATTATAGATTATGTTTTTAATTGTTGTGTTTAATACTGTTTTATTTATTTCATATTTATCTTAATGTTTTATTATTAATTATTTTTGGATATAATATATTCTTATTTATTTGTATGTTAACAGTTCGTATGTTTACTTCTTTGCTCCATTGTATGTAGTTATTTGAAGAACACCACCCACATGAGCGAGCGAATCAGCGCACTACATCACCATCACATCACGACACTCAAGACAATATCACACTACGTTAACAGCTTACCAGTGTAGTTAATCAGACTCATCTAATTCACTTCTTCTGAGTATTATAAACACAACAGCCGTATGATGCACTTGACTTACACCGTAGACTCTAAGAGCCTGCTTTACTCTAGACTCTACTCTCCGACATACGAACCTTACTCAGATCTATATACTTTACACTCCACACAACAGGAAGTTTAGAGAACAACGCAAGATGCGTGATTATCACACGATGAGCACCTTAATTCATTCTCTACAATTTTTGTTTTAAGATAAAGTCATCATTTCTTTTTGTGTTTCAATGTTCACCGCTGTCGAAATTGCTTTCCTGTCTAGCTTTACTAGGCTATAAAGCTTTTTTTGATCATAATCAAGGCTTAAATTATATTTAACACGAAGTATTATAAACTGATTGATACTTTCTGTGTATTAATTTTTAAAATCTTTTCAAATTGAAAAATAAGTACTTCTAAATTTTGATACATTTATGAAAGAAACATATGATGTTATGCGGACCTTAAGACAAGGTTAAATCAGTAGAGATCAGCGTGTATAGGACCAGGCCCTAGCACCCCGATCTTACATCAGGCTATGCCATAATTTGTTCTAGGTCTACTTAATGCTTCCTGGAGGGGAGGGCTGAACATCATGCATTAGCCATGTAATAAGTAATGAAAAAATAAAGGAATCCATAAGCTTCTCTTCTTAAGCATATGTAACATCAGTACTATTTTTTAAAAATCCCTTCTAGATTATTTTAATTAAAAATATACATTCGTCATCTGACATATATATAATTAGTGTCACTCGATGTATAACTAAAATTGATTGTCAGTAATGTTTGTTTAAATCTCATATGTCGGCCAAGTGATTTTCGTATGTTGCAGTAGATTAAATATGTGATCGTATCTTTATCTATGAATGTTACAGGGCAGTATGGATCTAATCAATGCCAATCATGTATGGAGACACAATGCTGAGCCGTCGACTCGGCGTTAGTCTGATGTACGTATACTGACCTCTCTCTGTTAAAATTTTTGTGTGATAGTTATATAAGCTATCTTTTAGGCGCATAATTTCTAGGGATAATGCTGTCGTAACTCTTCGGTGCGATGTTAACAACTACTTCCAGGTCATTAGCCGGACTAGTAATTTTCTATAATTATCTGACTACGTGTGTTTGCGTAATTAAGTCGGTCTGGGAAGATTGCAGTATCAATCTACGTCTAGGGAGCCCGTAGGAATTTGCCTTAGAATTCAGGGTAAGACGCTTTATTGTTGACAGCTCTTAAAGCATAAATATGATTGATGCAATTTAAGTGAGTTCCAAGTTATAACAAGAATACATTGTTATTCATGTGAATCATTTTATATATAGAGTATATATCTACAATTACTTGTAAATGCGTCGATGGATCGTTAAGATCCTTTTAAGCAGGTAAGAAGGAAATGTTTCCTTATCTTGTGAGATTGTCTGGAAAGATAGTTTATCCCCTAAGTTTCTAATAAAGTCTTTAGAAAGCACCACGGGGAACTCAGCGGAGTAATGTGGAGCCCAACCCGGCATTATAGGCGAGCTTGCAAATCCGCGCACGCTGTGCGGTGCGTCCCGAACGCGCTGGCCCGAGCCCGCTCGCGTCCCCGCACCTACCGCGTGCCGCCGCATGACGCAATATTTCCGCGGTTTCGCGCCGCCATAATAATGTGTATTATATATATTATTATATATTATAGGTTAATATAAAGTTATGATGTTGAAAAAAATATCTCATACTTACGATATATATACTGGTAATAATTATAGTAAGTAAGATAACTATTAGAGGTATAAATATTATATATATTATATTAGGTATTATTGTGTTCGTGCGGCGTAGATGTTTGAAGGATCTGATCGCGGGTCTGTGAAACGTAAGTGTTGCTATGTGTAGTGCCGTATGTGTGATAAGAGAGTCATTATGAATGTATTGTAGGTAGTAAGTGTAAGGTGCAAGTGTCTATTTTGGTAAGTCCTGAATAATAAGGATGATTAGTAGTTAAAAGCTTGAGGATCCAGTTTCGATATATGTACAGGTTCAGTAAGGATGACGCGCAACAAAGATTGGAGTCGATCAAAGAATGAAACCACTAGAGAGCTTGACACGTTACCAAAGAGTTATTATTAGTTAGTGCAGAATCGAAGTGAGGCGATCAGAAGATTCGACAAGGTATTCAAGGTGAGGCGTCGAGAGAAGCTAGGCTCAAACGGATTACTTCTCAAGGTTGAGTTGCATCCAAAACTGAGGACATCAATTAGGGTTGAGGTATCATAAAGGGCTGTTGAAGGCAATTGTGAAATTGGGAGATCAAATATGCGATGGGGGGTGGTCGTATTGTGAAGTGGTATGGTGGTGCTGTGTGTGTGTGAGTGTTGCTGGTTGTGTGTGTGAGTGCTTGTGCATGTGTTATGTCTAAGAAAAGTAACCAATAGGCCATTGAAGTACATAACAGACTCTAAGTAAATAAATAAAAGTAAAAGATAAGAATAAAAAAAATGATTTAGATAAATTAATACGCTATATTTGATAACTATCGCCTACCGATTTACTCCATCTACGTTGACAGGCTGTGCGGTCGTGAGTCCTGTGATGCGGTGATGTTCTGTGATGCGTGTGTAATGTGTGTGCGGTGCTGTGTGGTGTGCTGTGCTGGTTATGTTATCGATGGGTTCTAAATATTGGAGAGATGAATACAATAAGGCTATGAAGTGCTTAAGATAACGCTAAGTTTAATAATCTAATAAACATTTATAAAAGCATAGTGTTTTAATATAATATATTAGTACATGTTGATAGTGTAGTGGTTGCTGAGTTGGATGTGTGACGATGTGTGTGGGATGTGAGTTATGATGGCTTGGTGAGTGGTTCGCGGACCTATCTCCTGTTCGCCTTATATGCATGATTTCTCTAGGGCACGCGAAGTCATGTATCGCTGGTACTCTAGAATGATTGTATTGCGCGTGTGTTCTTCTGATATGCTCAGCCTCGGTCGATAGAGCAGTTCTCTTTTCCTCGCGTCTGTCTGTTCCTGAACACGCAACCCGATCATATATTACGTTCTGCCTTCGCTGGGTGGTGCGCACGCGGCCGGGCTGTACGCGGCGACCGCACCAGCGTGTGTTCGGACGTTGGTGCTGGCCTTTGCGTCAGGGGGGCGCGTCATGCTGAGCGGCTGGTGGTGGTTAGAACTGAGTGGAAATACCTATCGCATAGCCATATATCATTACATAAGGACAAACTCATTTCCTTTCTTACCTGACCTTATATGGACTTTACCGATCAGCATGTTTACCAGTTTTGCTAAAGTCTATCTATAATTAAATCTATAACAAGGATTCCTCGTCACTATTCACTGGAGATTATCACTATCTTCATCAACTCTGGCTTGTTAAGTTAGGATTTATAATTCGCCGCTTCGAGCCAAAAAGCGCGATCTGTCCTAAATTTTGCCGTAAATTTAGCGACCTCGTCCTACGTAGTCATCATATGCTACCTACAATTTATCATGGAGAGAAGGGGTCAGATTTTGAAATTATAATTTTTGACCTGGAATTAATCTATAATCAGGGATTAGGTTACAAAAAAGGATATATATATATAATTTGGCTTAGTAAAAATAAATGATATATTTATTTCAAAAACATATAAGAGAGAGGTCATACTGCATCTTAAGAGTGTCGGGTCGAAGGATGTTTTCATCGTGATGGGGATGTGTCAATGACATAGTACACTAATAATAATTAAAATAAAGAAATCAAATAATTATTTAACAAATGTTTGAATTATTTTTTAATTATTAACATACGATTGGGATAAGTATTAATAAATGTAACGCGACGATAATTTGGCTTATTTATTTTTTAAATTAATTTAAAATCCTACCTTATAGAAGATTATTTTAATATAATTATAATCTTATTGTAATGAGTAAGTCATGAGAGAAGATCTACTTTTTGTGGTAGTTTTTTTTTACTATTACATGGCTAAAAAGGTATGTATTTAAAGCTGAGTAAGTCTAAATAGACAAAGTACTGTCGTGCATAGGCTTGATTATGAGGTGGATGTTACTGGTTGGGATTGAGTAACGTGTGGTCCTTCTGAAGCTGAATTACTGAATTTATTGTCTTCTTATAGTTCTGGTAAAAGGTATATTGATGTATTCTTAATAAAATGTTTCATTAAAATTTATGTATAGCACCATTGTTAAAAAACTTATGGTAGTTGATAAAAGAAAATTTATAAACAAAAAGTATTAACAGTAATAAATAATTCTCATTCAAAGCATCATGTGTTTCGATCGTTTATTTTTTATAGAAGTCTTTCTCTAAGTAATGGAAGAATAAAATTGTTGGTATATTGACATGAAGTACATCATAAGTGACGTGACTTAATTACAACAAAATTGTTTTAATAATGTCATGCTCATGTGTGTAAGGTAAATACTGACTGTGGAAGTTTAGAAGGATGCAGAAAAGCGAAATGCAAAGGAAATCGTATGTGTGTGTGTGTAGTTGAGTTGTGTGCAGTAGGATTATGACTTGTTTTCGAGTTCAGATAGAAGATGGTAGCGGATGTGTGTGTGTGTAAATGTAAGAGTCTATGGGTGAGTGTGTTAATATGTAGCAGTTCAAGTGAATGTGTGTATTAAGTGTCATAGCTGTGTATATGAGTCGTAACTTTTTTTGGTAAGTTGACTACCTTGCGATTGAATGTGTGTGAGTGAGTGCTGTGTGTGTGTTTGTCGCTTACTGTGTGTGTCGTTGTCTGTCTAAATATAATAACACATAGCAGGGAATACTATTAACACTAAAGTATAATAAACAAAAAAAACAAGGGAAATAATAAATATATATTATATTATACATAAAAATAAAGTGAAAATTAATAAATATAAAATAAATAAAAGTATTAAAAAAATAAACTAGATGTGTATATATTAATATAGTTATGATGTACAAGGATGATGTAAGCCTGGGTTCAGAGGATGTAGGGTTCAGATGAAATGGAGTTCAGGTCTGAAAGTTCAAAGCAAGTGTACATCAGGAATGGGGGTTTAGAGGAAATGGGGCTCAGGGATGGGGTTCAGAGGCACTATCCTACTTCCTTCACTATGACCTATATTATGGATGGCCGTAGCACCGCTACGGTGCCATTCTACACAATTATAGTGTCCCCTGCTGTGAGGTTGTAGGGTGTGATGCGGAATTCAATTTCGGTGCGGTGAGTTACTGTGCGGTGTGGTTCGGAAAAATACGCAGTTCGATTAACCCTAGCCTATATGTATGCATAGAAGAAATAGGAGAAATTTTCTCTTTCTCGCTAAGAAATTAAATTTTTAATATACGATTTCAATGTTTCAATCACAAATAGGATTTCTTTGGTCAAAAAGTCAAAAGGGGGTGCGAAAAGGAGTAAAAGAAGTTTAACTTCATTCTTACATTCTTTCTGGTCTTTCTTGACTTGCTTCATTGTTTCTAGAAGAAATTTAGTATAAATGAGGATAAAAATGGTTTGTCTTTCGTTTTTTAATTTATTGGAAGAACATGTTTATCTGTGTTGCAAATGTTATTTGTTTCAGCCTATGCAATACTTTTTTTTTTTGTTTGTTTATAAACATTTGTATGTAAGACTTTACATAATAAGAGAACTACAAATCATTACCTTAACCTGATTCATATTATATAGGTGTCAAATATTTTGATTTTATTATAGTTTATTAAATATAAGTTTCTACTCTTAACTATTTCACTTCACATAATCTTATATCATAAATACTATCTAATCTATATCTAATATCTATCTATTATATCTAGTCATATCCTAATCTATTCTATCTATTGTATCTAATCATATCTATATTAATCTATTATTAATCATTAAATCTCTAATATATAATATATATATATATTATAATATAAATTCATAATATAAACAAATAATTAATATATAATAAATAAAAATAGATACCTAAATCTACATCATTTATAATATAAATATCTACTCAATTCTTCATTTATTTACTATTTCAATATTATCATAGACTACCATACCATGAGACTATTCATTCTAAGACATATCAGCTATATAATACTAATGATAATATAAATTAATAACCTAAATAATCTAATTTCTACCATAATCGTCTCGCTGACGACCATATTAAAATTATATCTCTATACTCAAATGATAAATATATATTATAATATTTACTTATAGCATCTTACAAGAGAGTAAGAGATATACTACATGATGAGAAGACTAGGCCTCAGAATAGTAATGATATTGAGGTATTCTTTATATAGGTAGAGGACGATTGAGGTAGTTTATATACTTACTCTTTATATATATGATACGATATAAACCGAAAGTATTATAATGATCTAAATAGTGGATATATATAGGATTAATGTGGTAGATATGGGTAACTAGGGGTTATCATTTGTAAGGGATCATATAGAGATATATATACGGATATGAGGGATAGATAGTAGATATGAGTAGTATAATATAAAATATATATGATAATAATACTAATATTTTTAATACTAGTAAGGTTATGATATATATATTATATATTATATATTAAATGATATAATTGATTAACAGGCTAAGATAACTAGGTACGAAGGACGAGGGGTGAATACAGGGGATGCCAGGGAAGGAGGTAAGTCGAAGACCGTCAGTGCAGAGTTCAAGGAGCGTGACACTGACGTCGGAGAGGAAGGCAGGTAAGTAGAGAGTATATATGTATATAAAGCTGTCTTAATATATTATAGGAGAGAGTTATAGATATAATATAGTATCTATTAGAGGACGTAGTAGATTGAGTGAGAGATGTATAATAAATATCGGCATGAGCACGATGATAGGTATAAGAGAGTATAATTCGTATTTTAAGTATATATACTATGGTGATGGAGTGAAGCAACACTTAGGTTCAAAGTAAATAAAAAATCTTATTTTTAATAGACTCTAAGTGTTAAATAAATTTGGCAAGGAAATAGTTAATAAGTCTTATATTTGTACAGGTTATTCAAATCGAATCAAAACTGCATAAAAGTGAACGGGAAGTCTAGCTGAAATAATAAGGCATATATATTACAATAGTAGTGGAGAAGATGATAGGAGAGAGAAGGAACGAGGAGAGAGAGAGATGGGGAGTAGAGATTGAGAGAGAGAGGCTAGAAGAGAGTGGAGAAGAGCAGAGGAGAGAAAGAGCGCTCAGATCGAGAGAGAAAGAGAAGAGAGGAGGCAGAGGAAGGGAGATGAGAGACTGAGCGAGAGAGAGAGATTATGAGGAGAGCGATAGGTGAGTTGAGTTAGAAGGAAGGGTTAGGATGAAGGAGGACTGGAGGGGCTTAGTAGATTTATAGTTACAGATGAAGAGAGAGTAGAAGAGAGAATTAGCACAGAGAGTAGTAAGAAGAGTATAAGAGAGTGTAAGCTAAAACTTTATTATATAGTACTGAGGTTTAGGAAAGTAATGGATGAGCAGCCTGCTATTTGAAGTGGGACCGCTAAAATTATGCATTTCATAGTAGGATTCTTTGCTATCAATTGAGGCTACAGTGTTATAGTCAGTTAATGACTTATGGCGTTGTTATCATGTTAAGTTTCAATCTTGGGCAATTATTAAAAACAACTAGTCTAAGACCATCCTGAACATGAACTATTTTCTTTCTTTCGAAGAATTCCGTATGAACTCTTCAATATAGTACGACGTTATGCCTACTTCTCACTCAGTATTCTCATCTCGGTTGCTATGTCAGTCCTAGTATCTCAATCTATATATATATATATATATACTCCTGATTACTATCTATCTATCTAGGCTCTATCTCGTAAAAATGAATAATGATAATAGATGTAATAGTATATATACTATCTTAGTCTTTTGATCTCTCTATCTCGTATCTTCTATCTCTCATTAATTATCCTTATCTTTATATTCTAATAATATATATATAGATTATTATATCTTGATACAGAGAGTCCATTTTTACTCTGAATTAAAAATAAGAAAAATATATAAGATACTCTAATCAGATATAACTTACATATTATGATTCGAGCAACTTGAAGTATAATGTTGATTGAGGCTAATAAATTGTTTTAATTTTTGTTTATTAATTAAGAATTTTAATAATTAAATATATATGGAATTAAATATAATATATTCATATTCATTATGGAAATGACTATGCAATTTGTGAAGTTTAAATATAATATATTATCTATTATATTTATAAATTTTAAAATCTGTTCAGATACTTGGGCTTAATTTTTAAAGATTTACATATTGAAGCTTAGAAACATACCTATGTAATTATATAGATATTATATTAAGTATTTATATTAATTATATATATATATATCTATATATATATATAATATTATATATATATAAGTCATTATATTAATATATATATATTTTATCAATAGGTTGAAATAAAGTTGTTATAAATTTTAATATCGATGATTTATTAATATTATTTATTAGATACTAACAAATATATTTATTGCCATATTTTAAGAATTTATAATGTATATAATTATTATTAATTAATATAATTTATATATATAGTATTGTAATTATATTAATATTAATAATATATTAATCTCTTGATCTTTAACTTAGTTATTAGATGGATTTAGATTAGGATGGGGTGAGGATTATGAGTTAGGATAGATGGTAGATAAGAATGACTAGGATTGGATACAAGAGTGAGATAAGACTCAGGAGTAACGATAGAATAGGATAAGTAATTGAGTGATATGGAGTGTAGATACACTGGTCGGAAGTGGGAACTAGGTAAAGAAGTGACATATGGCAAGGTGGTTATATTAATAAAACTATAAATCAACATATTTCTGCTCTGGAAGTACAACGGAGAAAGTGGACACAATTATATATTCATATTATTAAAGTATCCGACCTAAGTTAGTTTGTGAATCTTTGACTTTAACCTATATAAATAATTATCAAAACTTAAGAAAAAAAATAATAAAAAATAAAGGTTTTTTGTAAACATAATATCTGCATTTTATACAACAAATACACTACCCCTCACCACCTATATAGTATATAATAAGATAGGCCTCACATATATTAAAAGATGCAAAGGACACTAAGATCATGATGTAGAACCATACTCTAAGTTTAAAAATTTGATGAAATTAATTCGTTGTAGGTTATCGGAATGGGATGAACAAAGTTTGTGATATGAAAAAATGATTATATATAGTTTATAAGCGCTTAGGAAATTGGTGTGTTAATACATTTCAGGACAGAGTTATGAAGGATTTAGTTTAAAAGCAGGTCAGCAGCTCGGAGGGATACAATGAGCAGATTGCATACGTAAAGAAATGAAATTAAACGATTAGTACATAGGCTGTTTCCATATTTCTTTTGTTTTCTGTAATAAAGATGTTTTTGCATTATGGGTGGAAAAA
>JABUQX010134550.1:32500-57500 GCA_015478945.1 Trachelipus rathkii | reverse complement strand
TTCTTTAGCAGTTTGGGAAAGGATTTAATATTATTGTCAAATGCATAAGCACGGTGTATTTCCAGTAGAAAACCGGCTAATTCCAAAAGAAAAGAAAGAAGAAGTTTTATAAAATCAAATACGGAGTTATCTAAGTGAATCTTCTCCCAGAACTCGTTATGGGTAAATTGTTGCTGAGATCGGTGCTGCGGCTCGCTTGCTGCCCTACCCAAACAAACTCGTGGATATTCAGATCCAAGTTCCAAGTTTGCTTGGCGATTTCATGGTTTAAACTTGTCTTTAACACTTCTCGGTGATTTTCCTTCACCCTTTCCAATGACTCCTAACCGATTTCCACAATATGTGAATTCTGCGAGGCTCTTTGACCGATACCAATGTCTTAGATGGGATTGGAGAGCATTTACAGACTGGCTGTCTAACACGCCATAAGATTCGCGCATATATCATAGCCCATATGATGAATTTTGACGACTTACATGCCGCTGAATGCAACTGAAAAAGCGCTTTTCTTGTGGCATTTCCTTCAATGGAAGGATTTCTAATGCTTGCATCGATTCGTATAAAGTCATCCTTAAACACTCTGATGCACTACTTGTGTTTGTTCAGACCATCTGGGTCTTTCATAGGCTTGAGATGTTTGGCATTAATTTTTCTCAAGACCCGTCTTCTCGCCGAAAAAAACTAATTAATGTCTTCATAGTTGCCCACAGTATTGCGGAATTTTTATTGTGTTCACATCATTTACTACTAAATTTTGTTGTGTGAAGTAGCAGCAATGAAAAAAGAACATGCTTTTTTTATACTTTCCTGCAATATTGCTTGCGCCACCTTCTTCTTGCCAGATATCGATAGAAACAGCCAGTCGAAACCCCAAGCCCACGCGCATTTTGCTCGGGATTCAGTTCTTCTCGGTCATGAACAAAATCGTCAATGGCTTTCGCAATGGTTTTGCGGTCAAGCGCTTTTAGTTTACAAAGCCAATAAATTCCTCCTTGACTTCATCGGACTCTTTGTGGAAATAGGGCAACACTATGGAAATTGTTCCTTTCCAGAAATTATCAGCGGTGGTTCATCTGCTAGTGTAAAGCTATACGTGCACGCTCCTTTACCATTACGATGCTTTCCTTTATAAGTAGTACCACATAGAAAATTGTTTTATTACTGAACTTGAACTGATGGATGTAGCATTTTTTCTCCCTTTTTCAAAATGCTTCAATGACTGAATCTCCCGGCATCTATTCGTAGAGCAGCCACAAATTTGATCCAAACATCCCTCTCATAGTGCGTGAGGGACCCCGAAGCGAAATCGCGCTTACAAAATCACACATGAATTATGAGGAATAATATTTTTCGCTTCATAGATTTTTTCTTTGAATTTTTTCTGGTTAATTTGGATGTCTTACAGGCCACGGTCCTGTAGGAGAAACAATCTTGCACTTCAACAGGCAGTTTTATACCACTCACTGTGTTGTATGGTCCCTTTACAACGCCTATAACATCTATATTAGTGAAAAAGTGGTTCTTATTGTTAAGAGAAATAGGAACCACCTTGCCTGACCAACTTTATTTGGTGAAGATAAAATACCGAAAAAATTTGCAAAATGCCTCCCTTTAGTGCCTGAAATATGTCAGCCCAAGCGTTGAATGCTCAACCATTCAATAATTGAATTCCTCTTTAAGGGGTGCATCTCCAAAAAATTATAGGTCTTAGGTGGAAATCCAACACTCTTTCCCAGTAACTAATTTCTTTTTCTCAGTGCGAAATCGATAGACATGACATGTCCAAAGTATTCTACCAATGTCATCTAGCCTCTGAAATCGGAGCCCATTCTTACTCGTCGAGGTGGGCTTGGGCCTGGGTGATGTGCGTTCATCATGAGAACATATGCGAAGTAGGAGGGATTGGCTCTTGTTCCTAGTTGAATTATTGGTATGTTCTTTGTTTTCACCGCTACCATTTCCAATTTTATGAGTTCTTCCTTTTCAAAATTTACTGCAAACAAATAAATTAATTTATATAATATATATATATAATAAGTATATAATATATATATATATAGTAATTATATATATATTATATATATATATATTATATATATATATAAATTATATAAATATAAATATATATATATAATATATTAATATATAAATAATATAATATATATATATATATATAATATATATATAATATAATATTATAATACAGTATATAATATATATATATATATATATATATAATATATAAATATATAAAATATATAAATATAAATATATATATATATATATATATATTTTATAATACAGATATAATAAATATATAATATAGAATTATATATATATATATATATATATGAATATATATATATATAGATATAATAATAATATAATATTAATATATAATAATATATATATATATATATTATTTTATATATATACATATTATATATTATATAAATATAGAATATATATATATTATATATATAGTATAAATATATAATATATAGAAGTATAATATAATATAATAATATATATATATATAAATAATATATATATATATATATATATAATATATATATATATATATATTATATAGATATGATAATATATATATAAATAGTATATATATATATTATATATATATATATAATATATATATATAATATATATGATATATTATATAGTAATATTATTATAATTAATATATAATATCATTAATATATAGATATATATATATATATTATATATAATATATATAATGTATTATATATATATATATATATATATTAATATATTAATATATATATATAATAATCTATATATATATTAATAAATAATATATATATATAATAATATATATATGATGACTGTATAGGATACCACATATGGTCATAGTCTAATAATTTTACTAACATTCAAAAATGTTAACAAGGAAAAAAAATTAAAGTTATTAGCACCAGCCCACAAAACTCATGTTGAAAATCAGCTAATTTTTCTGTGTTTGTAAAAAAAAAAAAACATAGTGTTTTTAAATGAAAAGTAACCTCATAGGACATAAGAGAGATCATGTCTATAACAAATTCTACCTTGTTAAGACGAGTCACATAATCACTAAATTTTCTGGCATGGAAGTTGCCAATATAGTAATATATTAAGAGTTATACAACGCTATGAGTATTTCTTACCAAGCGGAGCACATGTCGGCGTTCGGATGTCGCATATATCCCCGTATGATCTTGAATGAAAGGTTGAAGACTATAGACTTACGACGAAGGCGGTGTTGGAGAGTGAGATGGATAGGTTAGAGTTAGCGGTGGGGGACTGTCGTCACGGAGTGATAAGTATCATGGCCACTTGTTTTTGAACACTTGCTTAAACACTTGATTAAAAAGAATTGAGAATCGTGAGACGCACTGAACACCAAAAACTATCTAGAGATTTATAGCAGTTAGCGGTAGCTTAAAAAACATAGATAGAATTAACAAACCACAATTCTATCTACAAATTAAAAGAGAAATACTAAAAATGAAGTGCAAAAGAACCGTATCGCAAGAGGAATATGTGGGAAAGATGACGGATGACAAACTATGGCCTTCGCCAAATAACTACCTGCGTAAATATATTATCTTAAAGGATTATTATGAAGAAGATAAACTGATCCTATTATCTAAGGTAATTATTCTGAAGGAGATAATACCAAAGTGTACTAATATATAGTGTATTAATATATTAGTATATAATGGATTATATATTAAGGTATTAGTATATATAAGAATATAGCATGGTATATCGTATAGTCTGGTGGTCGTGTAAAAGACCGTGTGCTTACATATTGTACGTGGAGCATTGATACAGCCGGCGTAAAAGACCGTAGAGATCTGAGCACCTCAGTAAGGTAGAAACATTCTAGGGGCGGGGAACACCTGTTGAGACGCCCCTGCCCCCCAACCTGACGTATCCGCCCATGTATGTTAATATAGTATAGTATAGTATAATATACCTGATAATAAGTATGAGTAGAGTGTGATCAGCTTATATATAATATTCATGACAGTGAGATATATATTATAACTAGTAGTATATATATAGATCATGTATAGGATATTATATATATATTATATATAGTATAATATATTTATATATAGCTTATAAATATGCCTGATAATATAGTATATATATAGTTTTCATACTTTTATGTGAAGAGCTGGAACTTCTATGCAAAGTCGGAGTCCCTAATCTTCCGCAACACGAATCTGTTTAAAAGTGTCTTGCGTCAAAAGGAAAACTGGTGATTTTTCTATTTCATTTTCAGAAATAGTCTTTATTATAACTGATAAAGAATAATTATTAAAAAAGAAGAAAGGAAGAATAAAGAAAAATAATAAAGTAAAAGATAAACAATAATATTAGAAATTTAAGAAATATATTAATCGATTAAATAAAAAAAAAATGGTAATAAAAAAAATAAAGAAGAATGATAGATTTGATGGAAAATAAAAAGTTGTTAGTTCGAGGGCGATAGTGATTTTGATCAAACATGAAAATAAAATTATGAAAATAGCAAAGTATATTTATATATACGACCTAAAGGGTCCATGTTACTTTTATATACGTGTCTCGACCAAATTAATGCCATTAATACACTAACTAAAAGTATAATCCCATCTCTATATTAAACCTTAATATTCTATATAATAAACTGCCTAATATTTGAACATTATGTTTCCGCTAAAACACAATTTCTTAAGACGTAAATAAAGAGTAAAAATTTTAACATTGAAATTTTACAATTATTCGGAGTCTTAGCGTAGATATAGATAATATAATGGAGGAGTAGTAGAAACCTACCAGTAGTAAAATAAGCCAATGCGGAATTATGATAGCCGAAGGTCTCAATCCATAACGCGGAAGAAATGGAACCTGGATGACGAGGACTAATTGGGGTTTGTCCACACAAGAACTATGCTGAGAGACTTGGAAAGCTGATACCCCCTACCACACTGCCAGAAAAAAAAAAAAAAAAAAAAAATAATGATCTAAATTAAAAAAAAAAAAATAAGAAAAAAAAATAAAAAATAAAAATAAAAAAAAAGAAAAATAAAAAAAAAGTAAATAAAATATAAATGTAAAAGTGAAGAATAGTAAGAAAAGGAAGATGAAAAGAACTAATAAGATGTAAATAATATATATAAGACTAGAGTTTTGCGATGGAATTGGAGAATCTCTAATTCCCGGTTGCCTGGACTGGTGCCGCCGCAGCTTTCCTGTCTGCCCTGAAAGTGATCCGTACCGAGATGCAACCGCCTTCGGAGAAGGACGGGGTGCTGGATGCCCTTCCATGATAGAAGAGAAGGATGCTTATAATGGGGATTCGAAAATTGCAGTAATGAATAGCCGGTAAGGGGATGGTAGAAGGAGCGGATCAGTTTTCAGTAGAAATGCCACGGAGGTGCGCATAAGGGAGAAAATGGAGAAGGGGAATAGAGAGGAATGAGGTAAGACGGAAGAAGGGAGGAAGGAGGGAGAATGTGTCATTTGGAATCACTCCGCGGGGAGGGGTCCCCCAAGCTGAATGTTTAAAAAGAGGATTTTTAGAACCATGCACGGAGGACATTCAGGCGAGACAGACGGTATTGGTTTAATAATTCCACCTGAGGGTGGTGGTAGGAGGAATAGGCAGGGTGTAGGAGAATGAAGGTAAGAGAGCGAGAGTAAGAAGAGGTAAGGAGGAAGAAATGGATGTGTTAACGCCCTCCGGAGTGAGGGTCCCCAAAGCATGAAATAAAGACTTGATATAGCACGGAGTGCGATAAGGAGGAAGAAGAGCGAGGGAGTTGATGGAATAATTGGTAAGGAGGAATTATAACGGGTAAGAAAGATGAAGGACATGAGGAGTGAAGGCAGGGAAGACCGAAGTGAGGAGAGGAAGGAAGAATTGAGTCCGTATGGGAGAACCCTCCTGAGGAGGCGTCCGCGGGTGAACTGGGAAATAAGAGAGAGGAAGACTTGTTAATATGGCAGCGGAAATAGCGGACAAGATGAGGTTGAATAAGGTAAGAAACAGAAGATGCACGGAGTGCATAAGAAGGAAAAGAAGAGGAGGGAAAAGACAGTTTAGATTTTCTGGAAAGTAGTCAATATGAGAATGAAGAAAGTAGTAAGGAAGACAGTAGTTGACTATTTGGCAATATAGTAGCACTCAGTTGCTAATTAGGTGAGCCAGCGCTGCGTTGCTGAGTTATGCTTAAACATTCGTTTAAGCAATGAGTAATAACTGAACATTAAATTATATCTAATATTTTTCATAATACATCGTCTTCATCTCTTTTTCTACAAAAACATAAATACGCTTAATTATAATTAATTCGCTGATTTCTAAAATGTAGATTGGGCTGTTTTCTGCTATTTTTATGTTATTTACGTAAAGTTTCATTCTGTTGAGTTTTCCTCTTTGAAACTTTTAATTTTATCAGATTTAAAGCCTTTATTAACTACTATTATATGTTATAATTTTTGTTATATAGTCGTTTTTTACAACTAATTTAGAATAATCTAAAGGTTGCTGGAATTATGCGCCAGTAGGGAAGTATTTACTAAAATAGACTAGATTTGACACGGTTTGTGTTACATTTACCTATGTTTTTTCTATCCCTAAAATAGTCTTTTTTTAAACAAGGTAAATTTTACTGATACTATAGATTCATTCTTACATAATCTTTATTAGGGTTATAAAAAATGCAAAGTATAAGTTTTAAAAATAAAAGTTAGAAAATAAAAAAGTTATAAATAAATCCAATATTCCATTACACCACCCGAACTCTGCTTCCTCCCCTAGCCACGCCAATTCACGATGATCAGTTGCATCTATCTGAATTTTAAGATCGATTTCGAAGCATTATTTAAGTGCTAATATTTCAATAAGATATGTATGAACATTTGAAAACAACAAAATATATACCTTTATAAGTTTTAATGTTTTGTTTCTCCCAAAATTGAGAAGGTTAATTAAAAACTTTATTTATGTGGAAATAATATCATAATGGTAATTATATTGTAGTTGGTTTGTGTGGTTTATAAACCTTGAGTTTACTAGTAATTTATTTTTTACCTTAATTACGATTAATAATTAATATAATTAATAAGAACCTGGCCCTTTTAAAACCATTTGTATCCGTCTTATTTACTAATAACCACCATTCACCTACATTTTTTATGTTATATAACTCTTTATAAATGGTTACTAGAGATAAATATTCTTACGTACAAAAGAAGAATAGCAGTAGAAATCAAATGCCGACAAAAAACTTCCGGATTTATAATACTAAGAAAATTTCATTAGATAACAAAACTACGATTCCTCCTACCCATCTTAGAAAATCATATAAGATCTAAAGTTATTATCTATATATTTGATCTATTTTTTGATTAATAGTTCTATAATATTTAATGATTACCAATCATAATCACATGAAAAATCATTTAATTTATTTTCATTTTGTAATTTATTTTATTCCTCTTAAACATTATGTTTATAATATGTAAATGTACTTACGCCCAACAACGGATACGCTCGGCTTCATTCTTACATACATGGGCAAGCCATCATTATTGTTAACTACGAATAAGAAGTTTGTGTTTGTCATGGTACCACCACTTCCTCCTCTCCCAAATACCTTCTTAGCTACATCAACCTACCATAATACATGAAATACAAAAATTTATTTTTGGCTCCGGTGTCGTGCCGGCACTCCAATTGGAGCTGGGGTATGTATGTGCATGCAGTTTGAGAAAAACAATCTTTTTCCTGTTTTCACCGTTTACGCGGTAAACCAGACTAATGTATTGCTGATGGTTTTGGGGATGTGTTGCTCATAAAATTTAAAAAAATCCTTCCTGCAGGTTTCGCGCCCCGCCAGTGTCGTGGTCCCGCTCCGCGCGGTACCCGCGGGGGCGCCCGCTGTGGGCGTTCCCTCGTTGGCCGCCGGCCGCCGGGGCGTGGAGGGGAGTTTCGGACGTGAACAGGTGTAGATAGTGCGAGGTGTGTGGGGCTGAGTTGTTGAGAACAAGTGAAGAGTAGATGTTCCTCCAGGTTTGATTTTGTTTGTTGTTGTTTGGATTGGGTTGGTGTTGTTGTGGTTGTTGGTTGTTGAGTATAAGATATAGTTTAACTTTTCCAAGTTGTTTAAGAGTGGGTGAATGAAGATAGGCCACTAACAACGCCACTCCTAGAACCCCATAACCATCCCACCACCCGGGCCTACCGGCGTTGGTGTAAACCTTGTCAGCCAAAAAATACTCTAATTCTTAACCGAAGGATCCATGTTAATAATGAGTATTTACAGTATCTACCATTTGAAAAGCGACTAAAACGACAAAATGAACAGTGATTGTCGTCAGTGCTCCTGAGTACAAGGCTTGAACTTTAGACAATGTTTTACAGCAGGGTTGCCGGGAATGTAACGTAATTGGCTAATTTCTTGTAACTTTCAAAGTAAAGTTATAGAGGACGTTTACCAGCAGAGCGTAGCTCTGGACAGGCTACATATATTATAGCATATATATTATAACTAATATCATTCATATATATTTCTGTTAAATATACTATGGACACAATAACACCCGTCAAGAGACAATTTAAATATCTTTCGAGGACCGGACGTTTGGAAATTATTCCTATTATCTTGAAAAACGCGAAGGTGAAGCAGCCCAAAAAGCCCAGGAACAAGTTTTATACCTAGAGTGGAGGGGCGGTAGGAACCCCCGCGAACATCATCCTAAAATTTAATTCCAAATGATAAGTCATGGGTATTTCTGTATTGACTCATCCCCTGAGAGTGAGGTGATCTAGAATTTATTAGATCTTCTATACCCCCTATTTATTATCTGTAAATTGGATTTCCCCTCCCGGATTAAGGTCCAGTAATATGATAACCCCGCACCTTCCTGCCCATTATAAAGATGTATTATCATTATATTTATTATTATTATATTTGACTATATTATGATTGCCACATAGATCCTCACAACCACCAATAACGCATGCGATCATCTATTTCCTGCAGCGCCTTGAGTCAACAACGAAAACATTGGTAGGGTAAATTTGCTCTCCATCCGCCACCGCGTAAGCATTACGTATCTTGTTCACGCTCAAGGTTAAAACAAGTCAGAGAACTGTAGTGGTTGCATGCCATCACAGGGACAGCCAATGTAATCTTATTATCGAGAAAGGAAATGAATCATTAATACAATAATCGTTATGACACGCAATGAGAAAGAGATTTAATAGAAATTATTTGATGTAAATAGTATTTTTATTACTATTGTTCGACCCAATATCAGTGATTAACACCCATGAGAATAAAAGGTCTCTAATAGGAGGCCTCGTCTATCAGATTACTATAATCTAGGGGAAGAAATATAGTAACCCCCCCCCTCTACATCTAATAATTTTTTTTTTTATAAATTTGAACATGTGTCGCCTGACGTTCATGTTTTTTTTTACTTTGTACTACTATATCTTTTTACATCATACATAAGTTTCTCTTCCATTTTCCTAAAACTATCTTATCCTCATTAACTGTTTTGACACATCGAAGGGGATTCCAAAAAAGTGTATCTCGCTTTTTCGCTGTGAGGTGATTAGAGATTAGATAATTTTTAGATACTGATGTTTCCCTTCCTTTTTGTCCTACTTAACATTATGGTTTTATTCTTAAACAGTCTAGTTATCTTATAATTCCCCTGACACTAAAAGATATTAGTTTAATTAGCCCAAGTTCTCCAGGACCTAATGATTTATTATTCCTTTTCTTATTTAGTATGAATAGCTTGTTGTAATGATATATTTATTATTAGGGTATTTTTATTGGATATATGGAATTAGAGAATTTTGTATGATTATTATTTGAATTGTTTTTACCAGTAATTATTGCATTTATTTTTATTTAAATACTTGTTAATTTTTTAGTACTTGGTTGGTTCACCTCGAAATAACAAACAATATAATTTGCAATTATAACAAATAAAGGATATAAACAGCAGATTTGCATACACTAACACACACACCTACACACAACACACACACATAACTAACAAATACACCCACACTAACACACACACACACACACCATAACACACACCTTAAATTAATATATATTATAATTATTTAGTCTTTTGGTCTGATATAGGAATACAATCATATAATAGGTTATATATATATAGATATATAACTATATATATATATAGTCAATAGTCCAAGCCTTTTGCCACGCAAAGAAACTTACGCAGCACCGAAGACTTCATATGCAAATGCGGTATCGTGGAAGCACGAGCGAATACTTTAAATAGATCATAATAGATACGTAAGAATAATACTAATGTCTCTTGGAGAGAATCCCGAGATGGTCAACTACGACTTTTCAATATGAATATTAACATATTATTAATTAAGATTTAACATTGCGAGTTCTTTCACTTTTAAAACTTTCTCAACAAGTTAGAGAATTGAAGTAAATGATTGACAATTTATACATTATTTTTCCTATTAATGCTTCTAGTCCTATTCTAACTTTTATTCCTATAATTTTATATTAATTTCTAATATACTGATAATATAAAATTATTACTTAAATTATAATAATTATAATTATAATAAAATAATATAAAAATAATAAAAATATTTATGCTTATATATTATAAATATAATTTTTTTTTTTTTTTTTTTTTTTGCGAGTGTTTCCACTCATAATATATGAATCATTGGAATTCTTCATTACTAGTTTTCATCCTTTGGAGTTTAAACCTGTTCAAAATTAATATTAAAATCAGAGCTATAGAATATATTAAAAGCAAAGTGTTTTTAATTTTATATTAGGTAAATCAAATGGTTTTTTAAAGCTTTATTAAATAAAAATTACTTTTTTCTCCAATTTATTAACAATAAATTTTTTTTGTATTAAAATTTGATAAATACATATAAATTAAAATGTTTAAAATGAAAATATGAAATGAATAAATAATAATACTAATACTTTTAATAATAATAATAATAATAATAATATAATAATAAACTAATAAATAATAATATAATAATTAAAATAATATATATGATATAATGAGAATTTTATAAGTTATGGTTGAGTCTGAAAAATGGGTATAAAACTGTTTAAAAGTATTATTATTATTTATAGTGTTTTATGTTGTATTTTATTTATTTAATAAAATCATATAATTTTTGTTTTTTTTAAACACTTTACTTATTTTTGTCTTTGTTTTCTTTAAACATTACTGTTATTACATAAAAATTTATTTATTTTGTTTTAGCTTTTAAATAATTATTTTGTATTTACTAAAAAAAATATCGTTTACGTGTTTGGAACATTTAGAAAAATTTTGCATTTTTACATACCTTAAAGCAGTATCGTGAGTAAATCAGTTAATGGCAAACACCCCACTCTAATCCTCCTACCCATTCCTGGTGATCTATGACTATTGGATTCATGGTCATATTGTAGAACATAAACATAAGAAAATAAATCTTATACACTGAATCAGAACAATAATTGCTTAACTTAGCATTAGTTTTCCATTAATTAAAGTAACGAAACATCCCCTGAACTAAGAAGTAGTAAATGTACAACAGCAAACCTAGCATACCTTAAGCGACGAAATCAGGCTAACCATCAACAAAGTCCACACTTTAACAACTAGGTAAAGTGACAACATAACATACAAAAACTACACCTAATTCACACTGTCGAGGCATAACTCTAACAGTATCAATCGGTTAATTTTAATTAACATGTCAATATTAACCAAAAATTTACAGATACCTTGTCTCTACATACAGACCCATACGACATATATCTAATGCTAACAAACTTTTACCATTATTAAAGCAACAAAACAAATCCTGAAACTTAGAAAAATGATACAACGACAAACCGTAACATACCTCACGTATGAATAAGCTGCCTTAACTTACACAAAGTTCATACTTACTCCAAAAGAGCTACACCACATACAAAACCAATGGTATCCCAACTTTTCCACATACCAGCAAGCAGCTAAAGCAGTATTATCTAACAAAATCCTTAACAAAGTGACGAATCTATCAAAGATACCAACATCTTTGATAAGTTGTGGACACTACCTTTCACTTCAATAATATGAATGTAGAACCAATAAAGACATTATTTTAACTGATAATTAAACTATACATTAGCAAAAATTCTCAGGATAAGCCTAACATTACTCAGCCAAAAACTTAAGGCATCCCCATATTATATTATTATTATATATTATTATTATATATGTGATTATTTTATTAATTATTATTATTATTAGTATTATATTAGATATTATTGATCGATGTCATAATCGTGCATAAGATTTTTAATATATAGTATAATCAATTACCCAGTATATATGGTGAGATAAAACAATCATTAAAAAAAACCCCTCTAATACACATACACACACACCACACACCACACACACACATACACACACACACACACACACACACACACACACACAAGCACACACTCACTCCCGGCGAACACACCAGATAATTATAGACACCGATACTTGAAACACAGGAGCAACTGCAAAGATCAGCTCCCATCGTTAACTAAGGCTTACTATCAACAATGTACTATCCACTATTTCTATATGTATGTGCACACAGATGAAAAGGAAGAGAGAAGTCGCGCGCGCGATCAACGACAGCGATTATGAGCGATTTTGAAAGAAAACTAGACATAAGTATGTGCAACATTTAGAGACAGCGTAAAGAAACCCCAAGATCAGTAGGAAACTGACTGGAATTTACAATTTCACAGATATAACTGAAAGTGACGAACCTATCCTATCCTGCTAATAGCTTTGGATATGCAAGCACCTCCTCACATCAAGTCTTCTCGCACGTTAGTCTCTTTATAGACTCTCGCGGTAAATGATGACCAATTATTCATAAAACAGAATAATGTAATATCACGATGTTAGATCCATCTAGAGCCTCAAAGCCTACTTGTCAAACGAGGAGAAAGAAGTGAATGATAAGATTCTCATAATTAATCATATACCAAAGTAGAATTAAGAATTTTAGTATAGAGTCAAAGATCTTAGAAGAATACAATGTATATATTATAGAGATTTGGTCTTAGATATTTATCGATAGATAGATCGAGACGGTCCTTACCTTTATTTTCAGGTATAACGGGTTTATCTATTTTGCTGAGCTATCCAACAAAACGGAGTGGAAATAGCTAGTTCTTTATGTAACATAATGCATATTTGATTTATTCTTATATTTAAAACATTATTATAATATATTTAATATAATAAATAATATATTACTTAAAAAAAAAATTTAAATTCTTAATTATAATTTTATAATGTTATAAAACATTATTAATGTTAATTTAAAACTAAGATAAAAAAAATATTAAAATTATTTACTTTATATCTTTATAATTAAATATACCTTATTATAAATAAATATTTTAGCATTTATATATATATACTATATAATACCTAATAAATAGCAATAGTTAAAAATATTACATAGTATGATTAATAATATATCATTCTTATCAGAGTCACTACCACAACCTCTAAACTCTTAATATAATTCGTTCTCTCCAGAGCCACAGATTGCGAGGCGGTGCACCAACTCAAACTATTCATCCTCTACCCAAACCTTCTATTCTTCCCCAACTCTGCGACGACTTTTCTGTGAAGAAGATTCAAGATTCTAATAAGCAAGAGATTATATTTTCGTTTGCTAAACAAGCTATCTGAAAAATAATTAAGCATTAAATATAGGTTATAGGTAATGTTCTTTTGCTTAGATGAAACACAATTTTCTTTCTGCCTTATTCTACTGTCAATCGTCTCCGCTTTTCAAAAATTAAATTAGTCCTAAGCCATTTCTAAAACTCTCTCAACTTGAACACTAGTCGTAGGACACAGGCCATAAGTATTTTTTCCTTCCTATGCAATAAAAGTTACCATTAAGCCATAGACCTATGCACCTAATAAACTAAAGCAAATATTGCTGAACTTTTTCCACCAATGATATATTACAATTCTGGACAACAGTGATCACATAATAGTCGTCCTTAGCATTACTTCGTTAGATCGATACGAATTTATCAAATCATATTGCACTACATCTTTAGCTAACATCGACAAAATGCTGCCCAGCGATCTTCATATCCAACTAGCTAATTCACGATTAAGACTGTTAGAAAGCATACATTCCAACAAGAGCAATCTGTTATATGTAAACAATTACAAAAATTGCGTTAGAGACACATGATTCGATGTCACTCTTTGTGTAACATTAGGTTCCTGTGAATTCATAAGGTAAAAGCGCACTTTCTATATAAAATAGAACATATGAAAAACAAGTTCAAGATTGTTTTTTCCAACAGAGTTCTAACAACACAATGATAAGCATTGCAAAGATTTTTTAACAACATTACATTTTAATAGATCATAATGTCGAGTATAACCAGAAAATATATTATATCTATCTATAATTAAAACATATTTCATGTATTTACTATTATGCTAATAGTTCTGCTATTATAAAAGACTTTTGTTTTAATCATAAAATCTTAATTTATCAATTTTCTCACATGATAACCTATAATAAGAAATCTTAAAATAAATACTCTGCATTAGTTTTTTATTACATCTTCATATCCCAATTTACCTTATAAACCGCGAGTAACATTCAGCGTTATTCAATATCAGTTGAATCGAATAGACTACCGCATCACCCACCCTCCATATCTTCCCTTCCCATGCATTTTAGCTCAGTGTGATCTATATCTATTGATTCTAGTATAGATTTAGATTTAACATGTCTGAGAGTACATTCCGACATATTTCGAAGAGCGGTAAAAAGGCCTGAGACTATAAAAAGTAAAAGTTTCCTTTGTTAGTACCACTGATACTAACGAACCACTAGTGCATAAAATCCGTCAGAGCCAAGAGGTTATCTCCCAGTTAATAAAGGCTAACGATAGAGCAATCAGCCAACTGAACTACTTAAAAGCCATTTATAATGCTACAACATAAGACCAAGTTCAGCATAGATCACCGAAGCAGACATGAAAACAAGCTATCACATCACAATACAGCCCTTCTACAGGTCGTAAGCCAAAACAGAGTTTGCACCGCAGTCTCAATGCAACGGAATCATACCATGAGCAACCTTACGATAAAGGAGTCTGCGGTAACCTATTCTTAGCAGGGGCTTTGTCACAGAGCATAACTCGTAAAGCAGGCTAAACCTCAAGGTTAATTTTCACATCTAATCATTGTAATATTTAACAAAGATATTTACACATCTTAATAGTCTTGGTCTAAAATATCATTACCAGACCCACGAATATATGCTAAAGTGCGTAGCCCCAACAAATGTTGTATTAAACTAGTTAATAACCGGTTAACATAACATACCATCTGAAACTCTGAAATAGAATATAATGGTACAACGACAAACCTAACATACCTCACGTAGGAAGAATCTGCTAACATTCCCGACAAACGATTGCTGTGTATACATCAATCATAAGGTAAATAATCAGCTGTTCTGAATGGGCTAAACGACAACCGACATACAAAAGCTGCATGGTTTGAAGAATTGCTTATGCCCTTCAAAACAAATTTACCAACAGTAAATCAAGTCGTGAAAGGGGACAAGATAATAATTAGTACTGGTGTGAAATTTTTATCTAAATAAGATACTGCTTGTTTGCAAAAGTATGGTCTTTAAATTGTTTTGGGAAGGGGATGGTTCATAATAGACAAAAAACCAACATCTTTGAACTATGAATTAGCACACATATCTAGCGCTTCGAAGGGTACAGATAGAAATGCCAAATTCGATAATACAAATATATATCATGATTTCTAATATGCTATAGATGACTATGAATAAAACGTATACATTAGGCAAATAGATTACTACAGCATTTACTAAGCATGATCAACAAACTGACTAACGCCCGCATCTGTTATTGGGGACATGGTCGGCTCTATACAATTACTTTTCCCGGCAAAAAATCCTTAGACCTAAGCACCAACCCACGATTCTAACACAACATAGTCAGTTAACACAGTTAACAACAGCTTCATACAGACACATATATCATTTCTCTATTAAATAGTTTTAATTTCACATGTCATAGATTAATATTGTAACAAAAACGTAACAGAAATAAAATATAAAATGAATAAACATATAATTTTAATTACGTATTAATTTATTTATTATTACATATACTTTTTTCATGTGATTAAGTTGATTATCATCTATTCTAAACCCTAAGTACTCGATAATATTGACATTAAATTGAAACGTATGATATAACTAACCTTTATTATTTTGAGACATTGCCTTAATTATTTTCGTTAGACAATAAGGTAGCTATAAAATCCCGATAAAACAGTCGACTAATTAAGTTATTGCGTTCAAGTATTTCATTCTTTATATGATATATTTTTATTATTATATAATAAATTTCTTTATTTCAAGTCAGGTATTTTCGTAAATAACCCGGAAACATTTACGCTGCAAGACCAATACGTCGGATTATTATTATTATATGTTCGGATATCAATACTCTACTATAAATAAGATTCTGACAAGCATACCCGAGACAAGCGGCAGGGCGAATGCCAGGCATTCGACCGTCTAGGCATCACAGAGCAGAACAAGGTCGTAAGAATTGCTCTTCTGAGAGGGTGGATACAAAGAACGGGAGAAACATGTCATTCAAAGAGCGTGTGGATAAAAGCATAATTAGCTTTGGAGGGAATAAACAAAGAGAGGGTATCAATTACATTTGAGCACCTAGTTTGCTTCCTGTTCTGGACAATGATAATGAATCCGGTATACACTTCATCAATGTTACATAGAAGGAAGGTAAAAATGCGATTGCGTACGAAACATGTATGCAACACGAACACCACACACAACACACCTAACACCAGACACACTTACACACTATAATAAATATAGATATAGATATTAACATATATAATATATATATATAATATATTATAATATATTATATAATAATATATTATAGATAATAAATATATATTAAATAATTATAATATATAATATTAATTAATATATAATATAAAATATGTATAAATATAGATAGATAATATATATTAATAATTATAATAATAATATATATATATTAATATTATATAAGAATAATAAATAACTAAAAAAGAAATATTAAAAATAATTGTATAAATAAAGAATAATATATATATAATGATAATAAAGATAAAACGAAAAAATGTTATTCTAATATAGAATTAATAATGAAAAAAAGTTTGGGAATTTGCTTATTTTTAATATGATATAAATACGGAAATAAGTGTAAAGAAAGTCAGAAAAAAAATTATGACGTATTAAATTATTATATAAAAAAGGAATTAATAATCTTAACAATAATATTAATAATAGAAGAAGAGAAATATATCATTATTATTATAATAACCTAACTTTACACAAATATCAAATATAAAATTATATATAGTATAATTATTAATATATAATTATATCAATATAAATATGAATATATATACATCAATAAACCTACATGATGTACTTAATATAATTGTTTATATTTATAAATATACATTATTAATAAATTTATTCATAAAAAAGAGATATTTATATATAATTATTAATATATATATTCTTTAAGAGGAATAACACAACGTTGATTCTTTTATTTCTTTTCACCATAAGAAGTTTAGAGTAAATGTATAATTAATAAAGTTTCAAACAATTTAATTGTTCGAGTGTGTGTTTAGTGTTGTGAGTGATGTTGTATAATATATATATATAGTTAGTGTGTGTCTTCTTTAGGTGTTAAACTTGAGGTGTACTAGAATAGAGCAATTTTATTTAACCCTTCATGTAACAAATATGAACCGAAGTTCAATTTTCAGTGACTGCAGACTGCGACCTTTTTAAATATTTAGCAGCTTATCATGAATTGTAATAACGCTCAGTTCTTAGTTGTTAATTTACCCTCTCATAGCATGACTAATTATATTATGACTTTTCACACGCCTAATTGGATCATAAAACGGTATTGATCCTACCCCTTCTTTGCATCTCCCTCTCAAGGAGTGTTAAAGAAAGCATATATGACTCCGACCTATGTTCATATGTTATAACCTGAAGGGTTTCGAGACAAACATTTTGAATCTGGCCGGCCGATACCTGGGATTGAACCACGGTCACGCCTATGCGTTATTCTGAGGGACTAGTTTAGTGAGGATCACTACGCATGTGCTTTACACTGAGTATCCTCCAACCCCAAAAAGGTGGAAAGAGAGAATAATAAATAGGTTATTTTAAAAAATGAATAACAAAAATAAACACCTGGAAAATTTTCAATTGCAAAAAATATTTCTAAATAACTAAATAATAAATTACATAATAACTCATAATTAATGAAGTTGTTCCAATGCACATTATTAACACATAATCCCTCGATTTTATACTTTAATATAATTTGTAAACTACTATTTAGAAAATTATTGCTAATAATCAAGTCTAAATTAAATTAAATATAAAGATGTGGAAAAAGATAATAAGAAGAAACGGTGAATAAAATAATAATCATAAGAATTCATATTGAATAATAATAAATGAAATAGAAATATATATAATATATTTCTAATTTGCCTTCTCGTTACGGTGATTGAACCAACCGCTAATGTGTTCATCTACATGAACGAACTAAATTACCCTCTGTGAAACAGAGAGAAATGATAAAAACTGATGATGATGAAAGTAGTAGGAGAAGAGGAGAGAGAAGAGAAGAAGAAGAGAGAGAGGAGAGGGAGAAGGAAGAGAGGAGAGGAGAGAGAGAGATACAAACAAGTAGATAGATGGATTGATGAATTGTATTACTATAATCAATTTCTAAAAATTCTAAATATAGTTGTTATAGCATTTAAAATCTCTGGGAGGCAAGATGGAATGTGACGACATGCCTTAGTCCTTTACAGCAACGACCAGCAAAATAAAGAAAGACAATAGATAATTAGATAAAGAAGAAATAAGTTTTACTAATCTACCAGTTAGTCGGTAAAGAACGGATAATCTGTGTACTGTGCAAAGAAACAAGGAAAAGAAGAAAGAGAAATTATAAATTTTATAAAGATTACTAGAAAGAGTGGGAGAAGTACGTAGATAAAACCTCAGAAATATCTTTATATTTTCTAGTAATGAAATGCCTGTTTTTAGAGTAAAGAATAAGATCTTGGGTAAAGATTAGGTGAGATAAAATATAAACTAGCGGAAATTTGTAACAACTATAGACTCCTAACGCAGCCTCCTTGGAAGTTAATAGCATGCAGGAATTCATGTTATTAGAGTTATTATAACGGGAGAATGCTCAAAGATTGAAACATGCTTATTTTTAGAATTGCCATATATGGAAGACATCTATCGAAACCAGCAATTAGTAACCTAATTAAGTGATAAATTATTTAGGTTTAATGCCAATTAGAAAATATTACGTTAGGTTATGAATTTATAATATTAAAATTTAAAAAATATTATTTTTTTCATTATCTTATAGTCAAGGAGAAATTATATTATGAGTAATATTGATATATAATTAGTAGAATCATGTGAAGAAGCATCATAATATAAATTAGAAGGTGACAATGAGGAAATTATGAAAAATTAACTTGTATGTGTGTCTAGACTTATTATGATTTCATATTTTAATGTATCAATGATTATTCATTTCATATGAGGAACCAATCAGGTCTTTCGATAAAGAACTCGGTGGCATATCCCTGTGAGCCAACGTATAACGGTGTATTCGCTGTTAGATAATTAGAACTCTATGCGTTTATTTATCTTAGGATATGCTGGAGATTAGTTATGTGAAAAAAGATTGGCTAATATAAACAATAAAGTAGTAAATGTCTACTATTTGTAGTGTTATTATAGTAATTTTTACCTTAAGTAGGTAATAAGAATATATTATTATATATGATATATCTCAGAACTTTATTATGAATATATAGTTAGGTATACAGATTATAATTATATCTACGTTATGATATATAGGTAATATTAATAATATGTTAGTTATTGCGTATTGTTAGCATTATATTTCTTAAATAGTTTACTACTATTAGGTTATGTTAATGTTAGGCTTTATATATTAATAACTGCTATAATAAATAAATATTTGTTACGTAGCATTAATATTCGTAGGATATCTATATATTATATTAGAATATTATAAATGATAATATAGAACAAAGGTTTATATATATGATAATAAATCTTTCATGGATTATAAATATTACCTACAATGTTAATGTTAAAATTACAATTATTATGTATTATATTACTGTATATTATATAATATAAGTTTATATTTGCCAAAACAAATATATATAAGTGTAGTATTGTAAAAAACTTAGGTATATGATGTTATGTTAGTTACTTACGTTGATTAATGTATATAGAACTGGTGATATTAGATTATATAGATACCCTGTTATTATTACGTGCTTAAAATAAGTATAACTGACGTTATCTTGAAGACTTTCGTGGGTGTGAACCTTAGAGACACATACCGTGGTATTATTGTATTCGCCTTAGTCAGTCGGATGACTGATCATTATGTTTATATAAGACTTTAATATTATATATTAAATGGGTAAAAACTTGTTTGTTGACGTTAGCAAAATGGATGTTTATTGCTTCTTTTTCGCCGATATATTATTAAAAAGAAATACTTTATTTTTATGGTATGTATATAATTACTCTTCTGCAAAGTAAAAACACGAAAATAAGAATAGATAACACTGAAATATAAAATTAAGTTAATTATACATATATTATTATAAGAATCTATATATGAATCTAAAAATATAGATGATTCAGATAGCGATTACTAATTAGGTTAGTATAATATATATATATATATGGTTTGAAAAACCAGTTTTAAAAACAAAAAAACAAACCATTCTTTTTAAATAGAAACTTAAACAGTCACTTAAACCAATGTTTTGGTTGTTAGCATGATGTTTTGTTATAGAGTAGATCTATTATGTTTAATAGATTTTTAATACGTGACAAATATCACAGCTCTACTGGAAAACTGTGTACATACATTATGTGCTAAACAACATATTTCATATATATAAATCTTACGTTATATAATATTCTATTATAATCGTAAAATAATTACAAATTTTTCGTTTAAGAACATGAAAAATGTTGTATTTCAAATTATAAAATATTGCTATGTTATGAGTTTAAACAAACTCAAGAACGCAAAAATAAAGAGGATAATTAAATATAAATAGTAGAAAAAATTAGCTAGAAAAAAAAAAGAGATTTCATATATTATATTACAAAAAAAAATCAATATTAAAGAATATATTTTTGTGCGAACGCATACCACAAATATAAATACAATAAATGTTCACAAATGTGCGATATAATGCATATAAACCAATGTTCATACTACATGTTTGAAAGTACTCTCTTTAATGAGGCATGACATGTAGAGTACATTACCCAAGAACCGTGTCGTCCCTACCGATCAAGTTCTCACAGAGAAATGCTCACACGTTCCATCTTATGAACGTGTTTTGATTATTATTATAACATTGTTAAAGTGCATATTCAATGATAGCAATGATTACTAGTTCCTCGAATGATCCAATTCGAAAACCAAGAAGTCATGGTTAAACATGATAGGAAACTTTAGCCCAAATATATTAGAGATAGATAGCTGATTATTAATTCCGTTAGCATTAATAGATAAGCTATTAAGTTTGACTATAGTTTATACATTATCATCTTAGTCAGTATGTTATGTTAAGCTTAATAAAGGAAAACTATGCACGTTAAGTATATACCATATATATTATCTAGATTGATCAGTTATTAACTAAAGAGCAAATACTGTTATGTTTTATGTTCAGTATATGATATATTACATTAATAATTATGGATACTATATATATATGCAATCATAATAAGTATAATTAAATATATAGTATATATAAATAATCTACATCTATCAAGAATAATAAAATTTCGCAGAAATTATTTATCTGCCATTTCATACTCTTCGATTGGGAAAATTGAGAAAAACCATTGCCCAGTGCATGCTAAAGAAAATCATTAATAAGAATATATTTTTAGAGATTTTATTGCATGGTTTTTGTTATGTTTTAAAAACCATTGAGTCTTTTTGTAAGGATAGACTGGGGGTTTAGAAACTCGAGCTCAATGGGGTAGTAGAGATCCAAATGGGTTTAATACGCATATCCCTCACCCCAACTGTAAATATTATACGGCGAGTATAAGGTATGATTATGTAAGATAATGCAAAAATAGTTTTAATATAAGTAATAATAATAAAGAATAATAAGAAATAAATATAATAAAATAATGAATAATATAAAATATTGTAAGTTAATAATTAATAAATATCAATAATAGTATTTAAAGCCCATAGATTCAAAAAGATGATAATTTTTAACTAAGAAAATAAATATAAAAAGAAAACAAAGCAAAAGTAAAAACATAAACAAGACAACAAATATATAGATTATTTTAAGTAAATAAAATAAAAAATAATTAAAACTAAAATAAATAAAAAAGTAAGATTATTTTTATTATAAACAAAATTATATGATAATATAAAAATATATATATTAAAAGTAATTATATTCACTTATATAAGAATATATATAAGAATATATAATACTAATACAATACCGAATATGTTTACTAAATAAGTAATTAAAAACAAATATATGTTTAGATAAATAAGAAAATGTAAATGTCTTCCATATAAGTGATACATAGAGAAAAAGATATTCTAAGTACAAATGTAAACACATGGCTGCTTGAAATTATACCAAGTAAAATAGAGTACACAGTCCTTAGTGTTAATATTTTAACAAGTTTAATAAGTATTTTATATATATATTAGTAATTTAAAATATATAGGAATTTGAGAACAGTCGCGACTGTTATGTTACATAATATAAATGTAGTATATCTTAATTATAAATAATATATATTGTGTGGTGTAGATAGATAGATAGATAGAATATATGTAATAATAATAAGATATTATATCTATTATTATATTTGTTGAGATGATAATATATATATAGATATATATATATATAATAATATAATATAATATATATAAAAAGATATATATATATACTAATATATTAGTATGTGTGTGGAGATATTGAATGAACCAACTAACTAAGAGCGGCATGCGCACGCGGACCTAAGGAAATGCCCATTTCTCGTTTGTCAAGAAAAGTGAAAAGTCATGGAAACTGGTGGTGTTGTTTAATCCCGAATCTCACAGTGTCTCTAAAAAGAAGTTAAAAAAACTTCAACAAAATCTATTTTTTTGGAGGCATTGTTAAAAATATACTCATGAAGAAAAAGGGGTGAAGGGTCCTTTGAATCTAAAAGGGATTTAAAGGATTAGGAAGAATTGAAAATGAGGAAAAATTAATATAAAGAAAAAATAAATATACAGTATTAAGGACTAAATAAAAGAGGATAATTAGATCTTAAATTATTATCCATTCTTATATAAGTAATGAAAGTAATGTAATAGTAATAGAAAGTAATGAAAGTCTTTTATAAGTAACGAAAGTTGAACAGTTGTAAATTCATTGATATTTATATTGGATAAAAGGTTGAGTGTTGAAATGGAACGATGGCTGTATGAGAAGTTATTGTTTAGAGCGTAAAGACAATATAATACGACTTGTGATTTGCATGAGTTGTCAAAGGACAGGCAAGAAGTTCGTTTTGTGCAACTTTGAATACTTAAGAGAAGAGCGAGTAGAAGACTTATTTGAATATTCATTCGTCTTTTGATTTCGAACTGATAGGTTGTTATTGGAAATCATTCGTTGTAAGGCTTCGTGCCGGTAACAATTTTTTCCTTTAAAATTTTAAAAGATATATTTTTTTTACTTTTCCTTTTTATTTAAAAACAACCTTAATTCTAACTTAAAATTACCCTAACACCCTAAATCTAACTTAAAATTACCGTAATTCCTAATTTTACTTTATTATTACTAGAGGTCTGCAAGGTTATCTCTCATTATTTTAATTTATTTGAAAAAAAATTTTATTTGATAAAAAAAATTTATTAGGAAATAAAATTTAATTAAAAAAAAAATTATCTTTCACTTACAGAAGGAATGATAAATTATTGTACTTGTTTACTAATAAATAGTATTATAAAGTAAAGCTATATATATTTTAAATGTAGAACTATAAATAGTATTATAAATGAAGAACTATTTAATTCTATCACAAATTATAATTATTCATTTGAAATGTAAAAAAAAAAAGTAAACATCTCTCTCATAAAAGAGATTCAATCAAAGATGCAAGAAATAGTTTTGCAAGTTTCTAAAATGCTGTAAAATACCGTAACATTTTTATAGTAACAATGTTAGAAGCGAGTAAGAGAAAATATTTATTTCCTTAAAGTTTGGTAGAATTGGTACAGCATCAAAGAAGAAAAAAAAGCAAAAAAAGAATTACGTAGTGAAAGTGTGGAAGATTAGGTTTAATATTAAAATATAATAGGGGGAAAAAAATCAAGTTTGAAAAATGTGAAAGATTGGGCGTAACATCAAAAAAGCAAGAAAGAGAAATGATTAAATTTATTACAGTCTGGTAGAATGGGTGTAATATCAAGAAAGCGAAAAAAAATAAAGTGTGGTAAGACGAGTGTAACAAGAAAGAAAGGAAAAAAACATATTACCAAAGCGTGGAATATAATAAGTGTACAACTAAATTACACAAAATTATTGAGAAAAAATTTGCAATTAAGTAAAGGGGTTTTAAAATAGATGGAAAACCTTTTAATTTTTGCTTATATTAAATTAAATCTTGGAAAAATCCTTTCTAAAA
>JABUQX010134550.1:17500-30000 GCA_015478945.1 Trachelipus rathkii | reverse complement strand
CATGTAAAAATTGAAAATTATTTAATTTTTGATTTTTTTTATTATTATTTTCAACTTTTTATTTTCTACGTTCTTTACAATCTATATTTAAGTTTTAATATTAATAAAAATGGTTTTCATTTTTTAGTGACGAGGCAATAATTTATGACCTAAACTACCTAATTGAAATTTCTAATTTCAACCATGATGAGATTTTTTCTCTATGTGACATTTATTATAATGAATTTTATTCCTTTAATTTCTGCGTTTTTACTTACTTTTCTTTAACTTTTTATTTTTATTATTATTATTGCTTATCCGAATCTTTGAGTTGAAATTTTACTAATTATTCCTTCTTTATTAAAATTTTCCCAAATCTTTTATTTTCCCAATTTTTCCCTTTAGCGTTTTTGCTTACTTTTTGAGTATGATTTTAAATATTTGTATGTATAAAAAAATAAACAAAAAATAAGTATACATCACGTTGGGAAAAATGTGTGTGTAAATATTATACTTTTAAGCTTTCACCGAAAAGAGAGAGAGAATAAAAGATAGATAAAAACCTCGAAGATTCTTCCACCTATCAATAAAACTGGACCCTAAATTTAGACGAAGAAAAAAGGGTGTTTTGAAAGGTGTTTGCACAGATATGTGGTTTGGTAATGGAAACCAATTACCACATAACCGTAGGCGAAACAGATCAATTCAAAACTTCGGACTGTTCTAACAGAAGTACTTCAACATTATATAGCAACTCGTGGGTCCACGATCAAAAATTGAATTATTCCAAATAGAACAACTCAATCAGAAGAGACTGATTTGCTATACAATGTCAAAACACTTATCAAAAATTAAAATATAAACGAATCAAAAAAACTATTGCCTTTTTTTCTAACATATCTGCAAGGAGAGAAGGGGGGCTGAATAGCCATTAGTGGGGTCCTATCAGTTTGTCCAGAAAGGCTTTATGATGACATACCTACACAAATTCTAAGATCACTATTTATCGGAAGGAAAGTTGTCAATGGTTCCGCTGAGAATTTATAAAAAAAAGAACAGCCCTGAATTAAACATCGGTAAGACGCCTCCAAAATGGCGCGGAACCTCTAAAAATGATAGGGGAAGCTCGTTTGAAGAATAAGCTTCGTCAAAAAATATTTTACTTTAACTGCATTGATAAATGAATCTTGTAGAATCTCTTTCGACTCGGAAATGCAAAATTATGGGAACGGAGTCTACTGATGATAAGAGCAGTAAATAAGAATGAATGCTCGCCACCTCCGATCGCTCCTTTTTATACTCGATAGAGAAGATGCGAAAAGAGTTATCGACAAGCAATTAACCAAATAAACCTCATTTTGAATTAATGATGTTATAATAACAAATTTACTATCAAAAGATAGCAATTTTAAAACTATATAATAAATAAATAAATTTATTGAATAAATCGATATGGATTTATTATAAAAATTATCGAAAGTTCATGATGGCAGTCTTCGGCAACTCATCACATGTTTGATACAGGATATTTTTTATCTCATAGAGAATTATATGATAAATATAACTTTTCAATTAAGGATAATTATCAATTTTAACAACAATTAATAGGACCAGTATTCTCTACTGATCAATTTGGTACAAGAATCAAGTCTCTAGCACAATTATGAGGCAAGATATGTTAATACTTCGATATAGAAAAAATGCAAGGTCAGTTGGGGTCAAAACTTGACCTTTCGATTGAAGGAGGTCAATGACACTTATGCAAGTAAAAGGTTAGAGTGTTGGGATCAATTTGAAATACTAACCAAGTCTGGCACTCATGGAGCACCTGGTTAACGAGGAAAGGGAAGGAAAACTTTAAAATGATGATTTCTACATTTTGAAAGGCCTATTTTGGCAAGTGGTTCAAATATGTCTATAATTACTTAAATACAACTTTGATCAATATAAAATGCTATCAAAATGTAGTTCTATATCTTTAGTATAATTTGAGAAGGTTTGAGATTTCAAAACGTTGTCAAAAGAAAGTTACATATAAACCGGTTATATTGTATCAGTTTCATTTTTCTCAATTTTTGGAAGGAGGAGATTATTTATATATATATACCTTATATATATATATATATATATATATATATATATATATATATATATATATATATATATATATATATATATATATATATATATATATATATATATATATATATATATATATATATATATATATATATATATATATATATATATATATATATATATATATATATATATATATATATATATATATATTGAAATATATAATCTTTTTGGCTGAAAATTGGTATGATAATAGTTTTTGACATGAATAAGAAGAATCCGGTGAAATTTTTAACAAAAAATGATATGGGGGGGGTCCAGCCCCTAACCCCATTTTTAGGGGTTACAGGTAACCCAGGGGTCCCAAATTTGGGACTTTTACTATTTATTATTAAATGAATTAATATTGTGAATTTCAAGGGCGTAGCCCAATTATAAGGGATACTTTACTCCTACGAGACTTTTAATGGTGTACGGTATGGTATTTTGAGATTTCTTTGGTTCAAAAAGATACCGACTTACAAAGCAATTTTTTATTAATGAATTTTAATTTTTATATGAAAATTGATTATTAAGATTATTATAGTTTATTATTTTACTATAAATAATAAGAAAATGATGGTCAGTGCAATTACGACTCTCTCAACTACAATTTGGGACCAACCACTCGCGAATACATCCATTTGTACCTTTTATAAATACTGGCCACGAAGTGGCAAATGGAGTAAATATAAAAAATTTACGACATTAAATTCCACACCCAAAGGAAACCACAACAGAAAAAATATAATCTGTTTTCGTAAGTTTTGGTAAAAGAAAATATAGGAAATAAGTATACTTTTTATTCGCCAGTGAACTGTGTCTGAAGGATAGGAATTTTGAGTGGGTCGGTAGTGGGTCACACTCGGCATATGTAATATAACTTAACTCTCACGTCTTGTATACTCTAGTTTCAAAATATCACCACTAACAGAAGGTAATGACACTGATTAAAAGGGGAGTGGTTTCTCTTTTGTTTATAATAATAAAAAAAGGGGTCAATTAACCCGAACCACCAACAGTAAATAGTCAAGGGAACTTGTAAGAGTACACTCCTACGGAAACTCTTCCCCGAAAGAAATTTCCATCCCAGGACCACTGTTTCTCGAAGAATAATTATTATAAGGTCATCACCTTTAGTTCTGAGTAAATGTATTTTGTAATGAATATACAAGGCACTCGAAATTACATTACACAGTCAGTAAGTCCCGGCACCTAAACCCTGAAGTAAGAAAACCCATAATGCCGTACAAAATAAGTTTAATACTTTTGAAGAATCATGGGGACACTGGTGAGAGGAATACACAGTTCACGTTTGAATTAAAGTATGAGTAAGAAATTTATTAGATTATTTTTAATGTTCAATAGTAAGAGAAATTATATGATAAGTTTTTAATGTTGTCTACATGGACAATAATGTTTCGAAGCTTAATTCAAACGAATATAGCTTTTGACCGACGTTTAGTCAGGTTGTTGCCTGACAATGGTTCCTTTGAGGAAGAAGTTTAATGAAGTAAATGACTCTTCTTTCGTGAAGAATCATAAATATTAAAAAAATAATAAAGGGGAGGTACAAATGAACGATTACACGAGTAAGTTTGCCTTTCATCGGGCAGAGAAAACCGAAAGTACAATGACATCAGTTTAAGGAAATGCTATGCTCGCAATTTCCAAATTGTAATTGAATTTATAATTTTTAATTTTTAATATTTTGAATAATATATAAACTTACACCAACCATTGTGAGGAGGTGAAGTTAAAAAGAAATTCCAAATAGAGATTACTATAAAACTTCCTTATATGGGAAGAGGAATTTCAAATAAAGTGAGAGTTCTCACAAGTCTCAAAGTGGAGACAATATAAACTGATTAATAAAATAATTTTTTAAATGATTACAAATTTTTAAAGAGGGGGGTTCCACCCCCAAGTCTCAGTTGAGACAATATAAATTGTTCAAAAATAATTTTATGAAAGGTGATTGTTTCACCAACCTCCGCAGAGGCAAGAGAGGGGGGGGAAGGTTCCACTTCCCAAATCCCCAAGTCTCAGTTGAGACAATAAGAGAATTGAACTATTTTTTAAAGACAAATATGTAATGGTGCGCATTATTTACAGCTCCCCCTCCCTCGGCACCTACGAGAGAGGAGGAGAAAAAACTTAAAACTAAATATTTGATTGAGTTGGACAGTTGTCCTATAAGATGATATAATAGTGGTCTAAAAAGCACCACTAAAACAAAGGGGTATGTTTTACCCTAAATAATAATTTTTAATAAGTTGGGAGTTCCCAAAAGTCTCAGCCGAGACAATAAATTTTTCAAAAAGAAACTTAAAACTAACTTAAACCTAACTTAAACTAAGGAGGGGTGCAGAAACCCCAGAGCAAACAAAAAGAACAAAAAGATACAAAAAAAATCTGCTATATACAAAAAAATATAAGTAGGTACTTTGCCACAGTACCAATTTGACAAAATAGAGAGGGGGTAGATAGAATTTGATAAGTGGCTTCAAACCCTATCCCCCTTTGGTTATTCAAATTTGTTTAAGGTCCGTTCACTAAGTTCCCGGACAAGGGTGGTTTTTTGTAAGTCAATTTTTGACTTACTTTGAGGTAAAAAAGTGTTATTAGAGGAAGAGGGGGGATCATACCCCATAGTTATAGGGTCCTCCTGTTCCTCAGAAGGGCATAACTCTTCATTCAAAGAGCTATGTTTAAGGTGGTTAGATGAGAGAAAATCAGAGTTACTCATAATTACTCTCTCACCTGTAGTGGTAATATAGAGGTGGGGGTGGTCATTATTCAAATGAGACACCTTACCATCCCTTTTGTGGAATGACTTCCCTTTGGTAGAAGTCGATGGTTTTTTATTGTGATATAATTTCTTTCCTCGGAAAGAAAAATGAGTAGAGTTCTTTTTTGACTTAAAAGAACATGGTAGTGAGTACTTCTCTTTTTTAAGAGAAGAGTGGCAAATTTTATAATCGAGTTTTAAAGTCTTTATCTCTGATAGAGGATGAAGACAAATTTTATTTTGACTAAAATGACAATAGTCAGTTTTAGTCTTAAGAGGTACAACAATTTCTTTGTTGGAAAATGTGACCATTTTTGATGAAGAGTTTATCAAACAATTTGGTTTACCAATTTTAAATTTAATATTTGTAATATTTTTTATATATAATTTGAGTTGCTCTTTACAAGAACCAACTGCAAAAGTTTCACTCATAGCTATGAGTGATTTCAAATTTTTTATTAAATTGATTCCCACAAATTGAAATAAATTTTCTCCCTCACTTGTTTGTGAGTAAGAGAAAAAGGAACCATCCTTCATTAATATTTTATAATTATTTTTATTACTATTCATATCAATATTTCTATAAGTATTACATTTTCCTTGCTCTGGAAAAGTAATCAAGGACTTCTCCTCACTCTGTGGGGAGGAAGCCAATTCAAGAGAGGGTACCTTCTTACTATACTGCGATAGATAAGAAGGGTTTTTAAAGTTGAAGGAAGGCCCAAAATGGTTTTCCCACTTCTCTGTTAGAAGGGGAAGGTGAGAACAATTTAAATCAAAAGATGAAATAATTTTAGTGCCTTCTAAGATGACACTATTGTTAATAATTTTTAATGATAATTTTTCTGGCGATGTAGATTTAATATTAATTGGTAAATTATTGTTTGATGTAATTTTATTATTATTTGATAATTTTTTAGATGTTATTTTTTCAATATTATTTTCTAAATGTTCAAAAAGATATTTTATATCTTCCTCGTAGGAAGTATAAATGATGTTGAGATCGTCAATGTCCTCTGAATCACTGTCAGTGGGTTCAGAGGATGATTTTGGTTCAAGCATTTCACATATAGACGAATGATGTCTCAGTGAATTGCAAAAGATGCAAGGCTTGACCATTAAACATTCAGATATAGTATGATTTGATAAAAAACAAGTTAAACAAAGATGGTTATTTACTAAATATTGACGTCTCAAAGAAGGAGTGGAGATTGTCTCACACTCAAAAGCGTAATGATTTTGTTTACAATATATACATTCAATATGAAGATAAGCACACTCAAGTAGTGATATAGTATTTTTTACAAGTAAATAATATTTGGAACATTTAACGTATTCTTCTTGTAAAGAAGCTTTTTCAGAAATAATGGTTTTTTGTATGAGAGAATCATATCTCTTCAACTCACCATTTAAATATTCTAATTGTTCGACTATTTGTAGATATTTGTATATTAATGGGTATCTCTCATCAAATAATTTTTTGGCCTCAAAACAGATATCATCTATTAAGAGCCTTATAGTTTCACGTTGGTCGTGAAGTGATTTATTTTTTGGTATATTTTTAATTTAATTTTAAGGGCATAAATGGTGTCCCAAATAGAAGTGTGCCAATTGTAAGTTTCATCGGCCTCAAGGAATATATCTTCCTCTTCTATAAATACTACAAGTTTGTCGTTAATGTTTTCCAAATCAAAATCGAGTTTTTCTAATTTTTTAATAAGTAATTCCACCTGAGTGGTATTCAGGTTGGAATATAAAATGCAAAAGTCGGCTTCGTGGAGGGTCCCCTCTACGAGACTTCGCAAGATCTCTCTCTCCTGTGTGAGAGTGTTAAAGACCTCAAGATCAGCTGCCGAAAGGTCAGAAGATGGAGAAGCCATGTTGGTTTCAAAATATTAATTTTATAAAAATATATACATATAAATGAAGTACAAGTACAATATGAATTGTACAAGTAAAAATATTGTACCAGTACAAGTACTTAGTACAAAAATAATGTGTCTTGAGACACAAAACATATCATAGACTTTGAGGTCACTGTCTGATAAATCAGACATGGGAGACGCCATATTAAATAAGAAATTTTAAAATATATAAACAGAGAAAAAATGTGTCTTGAGACACTAAAATGAATATTAAAATTTTTCAAAACTATAAGATTAAATGTAATAATAATGTTCAACAAAAAATGTTGAACCGATGAACCGGCCTCAAATGTACCGGTATAAAGCGCTGGAAAATATTGTATAAAAAAATTTATACATAAAAGTGTCTCGTGACACAAAAAAAAATCAAATTATAAACTAAGTTATTTTTATATAATATATATACCGGATAAAACCGGTAAAATGTGAATACCTATACGAGGTATCACTGAAAAGTATATATATATCTAAATATATATAAATATATAAACTATTGTTTATAAAAAAAAAAATATTGACCCTACGATCAGTGAGTGGTGGATTTTATATATATATATATATATATATATATATATATATATATATATATATATATAAATATATATATAAAAAGTATATATATATATATATATATATATATATATATATATATATATATATATATATATATATATATATATATATATATATATATATATATATATATATATATATATATATATATAAATAATTTTATAAATATTAAACACTTTTGTGAAAATATTTAAATACAAATTATCACTAAGTTGAAAGTGTATAATAACACAAATTTTATAAAATAAAATTTAAACTATGTGAATAAAGAAAAAAAAACGTATGTCTTTCCACATACAACAAGAGAAATATTTTTACTAATGTAAAAAAAATTAAATGAAGTTCAAAAAAACTTCCAATTGAATGAAAAATATTTTATTTGAATATATATATATATAGTGGTTTTAAACTAGGCCACTAATATATAAAGAAAATTTTATTATTTATATATATATAATGTAATTTTGAATATTAAAAATATTTTTACTAAAATATTTTTTAAAGAAAATAACTGTAGTAAGTTATTTATTTGAATTTTTATAAATTTTTAAAGTATTTAAATGAAAATAAAAAATTCCCCGCAATTTGGGGGTAAGTTAATCAAATTCCCCGAAAAATTTTAATAAATATTTTAATTGAATGCCCTCTATGGAGCCAATAAATTTGAATGTGAAGAACTGGAGACTTGTGTCTCTCATAAGCTCCCACACACAAAAAAATAAAACCCTAATAGAAGGGAAATATGTTTAAGGTATATTTAAATTTTTGGGGAAAAAACCAACAAAGTTGGATCTGCACTCGGGTCCAAGTGGTCGTACAAACACCACTAATTCATTCTGCAGACAAAGCCTTAACACAGAATAAACCCCTGTGGGTAATAAAACTATTTTTTGAAAATAGTTTAAAAAAGCGCCAAAAAAGTTGTTAAGTAAAAAAATGATTTTGAAATTTTTTTATGAATATTAGGGTTCGTGTGCCAAGTATTAAGGCAACACAAAGGTTGAGCGCCGTAAAAAGTTAATGGGGTCGTGAATTTGACCACGTTGGTCGTCAATTAAAATGTTCAAACACGTTGGGCGCCACTTAAAATGTGGCGCAAATTAAATGTTTCTAAATGGGGGCGTGAGTTAAAGCACGTTGGGCGCCACTTAAAATGTGGGGATTATGACCCAGTCCCAGGTAGCTGGGCTAATGAAGACCAGATCACAAATTTATTCCACATTTATTCCTAACTTCAGACAAATCTCAGACGCGTTACCACTTTCGCTCGATTAGTCTGAAGGTAGCCAATGAATAGTGGAAATATAAATTTGTATATATATATATACCCGGTGGACCTCGTGTGGACCAGGGTAATTACTATATATATATATACAAGGGAATGAAGAATAATTATTGACTCTGTAATCTACTGCTATATAGACCGAATGCCCATAAAAAGAACTGAGTTTTTATTTATGATGATTTGGGAACGAAAAAGTTTTGTTGTTTATTAAATTTAAATCGAAATTTATTTCCAATATGTTCTTATTGAAAATTTACTGAGTTTATTTTTAAAAGTAAGTCGCTTCGATGTTTGAGATTATAATTTTCATTGCGAAGTTATTTCTGAATTTCCGAATATATTGTGTAACCACGTTATCGAACAAGATGTAGTATAAATATATAGACTTTCGAACGTTGACAAAGATGAAAAAAACTCAATCAAATTTCGAAAGTATGAAACAGTAATAACAACAATATTTGTTGTGATAACGTTAACAATAAAGTATACTACTAAGACTTTCTATAACTAGTACTACGAAAGCAATAATAATAATAATAATAATAATAATAATAATAATAATAATAATAATAATAATAATAATAATAATAATAATAATAATAATAATAATAATAATAATAATAATAATAATAATAATAATAATAATAATAATAATTGAAAGCAGTATACTAGCTACACAAAAATAGATGATGATAATAATAATAATAATAATAATAATAATAATAATAATTATTATTAATGGTAATAATTATAGTAATAATTACCAATAATAATTATTATTTGTAGGAATAGTCAATCTCTAGAAATGCAAAGCATTCTAGAAGAAAGACAAGTTTCCAATGTAATAACTTTTATTTTAGGTTCCTAATGTTTCTTGTTTCTGTTCAGAAAACAAGGAATACAGATAGGAATCTAATAAGCAAATCTACTTCTTGGAAAACTAATTATTATTACAAGACAGTGGTGAAGCCTCTGTCTGGGGGTTATAAGACTAAATATTTGCTCCACCACCAATTGGGATACTAAAGTTACCACACCACTATAATTACAATTTATCATGCACGGAAATTTGGAGAAACGCGATATGTTACACAATTTTTTGAAAACTCGCTAAACTTTGAACATTTAATTTCTATGGTTTGTGATAAATCTATAGATGTATATATATATATATATATATATATATATATATATATATATATATATATATATATATATATATATATATATAAAATATATATATATATAAAAATATATATAAATAAATCTATATATATATATATATATACGTCTATATATATATATATAGAAAATATAATTATATAGTAAAATCTATAAAAAGATTACTATAAATAAGTTTTTTACCAAAAATAGTCATTTAGGGTAGTGAAATTTATTTGTCAATTTTCGACTCGAAAATTTTTGGCACGTGATCAGTTATCAAGTCGATTTTTTATATTTCTAAATAAATTTTTATAGATTTATATATATAATTTAACAAATATATATATAAAGAACGATTTTCATTTATAATATTAAAGGGGGGAGCGTTACAATAACATTTTTATGACAAGAATCGATTCAGTAACGACTCTTGCAAAATCCAATTTCATGTAGAAATTGAAAATTATTTAATTTTTGATTTTTTTTTTTTATTATTATTTTCAACTTTTTATTTTCTACGTTCTTTACAATCTATATTTAAGTTTTAATATCAATAAAAAATGGTTCTCATTTTTCATTGACGAGGCAGCAATCTATAACCTACTATCTAAGTGAAATTTCTGATTTTAACAATAGCGAGATTTTTTCTCTATGAAACATTTACTATAATGAATTTTATTCCTTTAATTTCTGCGTTTTTACTTACTTTTCTTTAACTTTTTATTTTTATTATTATTATTTATCCGAATCTTTGAGTTGAAATTTTACTAATTATTCCTTCTTTATTAAAATTTCCCAAAATCTTTTATTTTTCCAATTTTCCCCTTTAGCGTTTTTGCTTACTTTTTGAGTGTGATTTTAAAGTTTGTATGTGTAAAAAAATAAACAAAAATAAGTATACATCACGTTGGGAAAAATGTGTGTGTAAATATTATACTTTTAAGCTTTCACCGAAAAGAGAGAGAGAATAAAAGATAGATAAAAACCTCGAAGATTCTTCCACCTATCAATAAAACTGGACCCTAAATTTAGACGAAGAAAAAAGGGTGTTTTGAAAGGTGTTTGCACAGATATGTGGTTTGGTAATGGAAACCAATTACCACATAACCGTAGGCGAAACAGATCAATTCAAAACTTCGGACTGTTCTAACAGAAGTACTTCAACATTATATAGCAACTCGTGGGTCCACGATCAAAAATTGAATTATTCCAAATAGAACAACTCAATCAGAAGAGACTGATTTGCTATACAATGTCAAAACACTTATCAAAAATTAAAATATAAACGAATCAAAAAAACTATTGCCTTTTTTTCTAACATCAGAAGGGGGGCTGAATAGCCATTAGTGGGGTCCTATCAGTTTGTCCAGAAAGGCTTTATGATGACATACCTACACAAATTCTAAGATCACTATTTATCGGAAGGAAAGTTGTCAATGGTTCCGCTGAGAATTTATAAAAAAAAAGAATTCATCAGCCCTGAATTAAACATCGGTAAGACGCCTCCAAAATGGCGCGGAACCTCTAAAAATGATAGGGGAAGCTCGTTTGAAGAATAAGCTTCGTCAAAAAATATTTTACTTTAACTGCATTGATAAATGAATCTTGTAGAATCTCTTTCGACTCGGAATGCAAAATTATGGGAACGGAGTCTACTGATGATAAGAGCAGTAAATAAGAATGAGTGCTCGCCACCTCCGATCGCTCCTTTTTATACTCGATAGAGAAGATGCGAAAAGAGTTATCGACAAGCAATTAACCAAATAAACCTCATTTTGAATTAATGATGTTATAATAACAAATTTACTATCAAAAGATAGCAATTTTAAAACTATATAATAAATAAATAAATTTATTGAATAAATCGATATGGATTTATTATAAAAATTATCGAAAGTTCATGATGGCAGTCTTCGGCAACTCATCACATGTTTGATACAGGATATTTTTTATCTCATAGAGAATTATATGATAAATATAACTTTTCAATTAAGGATAATTATCAATTTTAACAACAATTAATAGGACCAGTATTCTCTACTGATCAATTTGGTACAAGAATCAAGTCTCTAGCACAATTATGAGGCAAGATATGTTAATACTTCGATATAGAAAAATGCAAGGTCAGCCGGGGTCAATACTTGACCTTTCGATTGAAGGAGGTCAATGACATTTATACAAGTAAAAGGTTAGAGTGTTGGGATCAATTTGAAATACTAACCAAGTCTGACACTCATGGAGCACCTGGTTAACGAGGAAAGGGAAAGAAAACTTTAAAATGATGATTTCTACATTTTGAAAGGCCTATTTTGGCAAGTGGTTCAAATATGTCTATAATTACTTAAATACAACTTTGATCAATATAAAATGCTATCAAAATGTAGTTCTATATCTTTAGTATAATTTGAGAAGGTTTGAGATTTCAAAACGTTGTCAAAAGAAAGTTACATATAAACCGGTTATATTGTATCAGTTTCATTTTTCTCAATTTTTGGAAGGAGGAGATTATTTATATATATATATATACCTTATATATATATATATATATATATATATATATATATATATAGATATATATATATATAACATAATATATATATATATTTTTAATATATATATATATATATACTTGCTATACTATATATATATATATATATACTTTCTA
>JABUQX010134550.1:10000-12500 GCA_015478945.1 Trachelipus rathkii | reverse complement strand
GTCTATTTTTTCTGTCATTTACGGGCTGTAGTATTAATAGCTATTGAATAAATTACTAGTTATTTTAACTGTATTATCAAAAATTGAAAGATTCATAAGTAGCCATATATATATATATATATATATATATATATATATATATATATATATATATATATATATATATATATATATTGTATATATATATATATATATATATATATATATATATATATATATATATATATATATATATATATATATATATATATATATATATATATATAATTTCAGTTTTAAAATTTTTTATTTTTCATTTTCAAGTTTTAATTTAAACACCTTGATATTGCTTTAGTTTCTTATTAATTGTCTGTTTGTTGATATTTTATAATTATAATGGATTCAGATGGAAAAACATACGTTACGTAATCTTTCAACGGGCTGGAATTTTAAGATAAGTTTTTAGTGTCTTACTTTTTAACTTTTTAAACTTTACATATTTACTAGGCATACATGCTACACATATTTACTGTTACGTACGGTTTTTAGCCTTTACTTTTGCTTTTCAAGTTTTAATGTAGATTACTAGTTTTTTCCTTTTAATTTTGCGTAAGTAAATTTGCTAGTGTGAGGGAGTGCTTGTGAGTTTTTAGTTTTCTAGGTTTTACATAGTTTACATATTTACTGTACATACGGTTTTAGAATTTTCTTTCTATTTTTGTAAACATAAGGTATTATAATTTTTTTAGTTTTTAAGGTTTTAACGAAGGTCACTTATATTTTTTTTTGGTGTGTATGTAAATTTATGTATATATATATATTTATTGTTGGGATTTAGTTTATGTTAAATTTTTATCCCGACTCCTCCTTTTGTTTTAGTCCGCTTTTGTCTATTCTTGTGTGTGTGTGAGAGAGTGGGTGTGTGTGTGTGAGAGAGAGAGAGAGAGAGAGAGAGAGAGAGAGAGAGAGAGAGAGAGAGAGAGAGAGAGAGAGAGAGAGAGAGAGAGAGAGAGAGAGAGAGAGAGAGAGAGAGAGAGAGATGGCAGGTTTGCATGGGCGCGGGCTTTCTATTGACTTCACCAACATCCGTGGCTTAAAGTCTAACTTTGCCTCTGTGGAATATCACCTCTCTAACTCTAACCCTAACCTTTTGCTCTTGTCTGAGACTCAGATGGCTAAGAATTCATCCTCTAACTCTTTTAATGTATCCAACTATAACTTATTTCATAATTTCCGTCTGAAGGGTGGAGTGTGTGCCTATGTAAACATTAATACTCCTGTAACACGTCTCGTGAATCTTGAATCTCCTAACTTCGATGTTCTGTGGCTCAAAATCTTTCTTCCTTCTACTACAATAATCTTGTGCTTCTGCTACTGTTCTCCTAATAGAACAGATTTTCACTCCTTCTTTGAATATCTTACTACTTCTCACGAGACTGTTATATCTTCTCATCCAAATACTGAGGTCCTCTATTTGGGGGATTTCAATGTACACAACACTGAATGGTTGGGGTCCTCTCATACCGATTTAGGTGGGGAGGAGGCCGAATCATTCAGCATTCTCAACGATCTGAAGCAACTAATTAAAGAACCCACACACATTCCGGATCGTCCTAACCAATTCTTGAACACACTTGACCTATGTTTCACCACTAGTCCTTCTCTAAAAATACACCACCTTCGCTCCTATTGGTAAATCTGACCACAACCTTTTATCTCTTTATTAATACTTTCTCTCCAACAACTCCATGCTGCCCTACTCGTTTTTTTTTCTGGCACTTTAATCGGGCTGACTGGGGGCCTTGCGTTGCTTCTACGCTAACTATAATTGGAGTGACTGCTTTGTCTCTGGTGACGCTTCGACTTCTGCCGATAAGGTGGGAGCTGTAATCGTTGATAGGATGAGCAGGTTCATTCCTTCTTCGACTAAATCTTTTTCTCCTCATAATCCATGGTTCGATCGTGCTTGTTCTCTGGCCATTCAGGCTAGAGACAGCGCGTATCGGGAGTGGAAAAATTCTCGTTCTCCTATCACTCGCTAATTTTCATTCAGCTAGAAATCGTTGCAGGGATACTCTTCGACGAGCAAAGCGGGCTTTTATCAAACGAAAGTGCGCTAACCTCCTTGGTTCTCCTACTGATAAATCTTTCTGGCCTCTTGCCAAAAACATCTCTAATAACTTCTGTAAATCTGCCTTTCCTCCTCTTATTCGATCTGATGGCTCCGTCGCTAACTCTCCAACTGAAAAGGCCAATCTCTTCGGCCTCCTATTTTCCTCTAACTCAACCCTGGACGATTCTGGCATTCCTCCTCCTCCTTCTTCCTCCTCTCAGGTGTCCTATGTCTTTGCCTGAGATTACACTTGATCGGGTGCATGGGCTCCTGAGATCTATGAACGTTAGGAAGGCGGGTGGCTCGGATGGCATTCCTCCCCGAGTTTTGAGGGAATGTGCTTACGTGCTGACCCCGCCCCTCGTTCAACTATATTCTCTATGTCTCAATACTAGCACTTTCCCTCAG
>JABUQX010134549.1:0-7500 GCA_015478945.1 Trachelipus rathkii | reverse complement strand
TATTTAAATTAAAAGGAGTGGGATTTCATAGTGAGGTAATAACGTCCGAGGAGTTTTAAAAATGAAGAGGGAAAAGAAAATTAAAAGACTGGAAAATTCGAATGTAGATATTAAAGACATTTCTCTTCACGAATGTTAAAACTACCTAACCTAACCTAACCTAACCTAACCTAAACTTATTCTTAATAGATTTAAATTACATGTAAATTAAGTTTGATATTTAAATACTAAACCAGAAAAAGTTAATAGACTAAAATAGTTTAAATTTTCTTCCTCATAAAAAATTTAATTTTAAGTTTATGTATTACTAAAATTTATATATATAAGAAACTACCGAAAACATGAACAAAACCGATATTTTCAATACGTTAAAGGTTAAAAAAAAAAAAGAATTCTTCAGCCCTGAATTAAATGTCTATAACGCAGGCGCAAGATGTTATCGCCGTAAGAGCTATTTTAAATAATAAATAATTGTTAAGGTGTTTGTACGTTTCTTTGAAAAAAATTCTTTTCCGATAAATTTGAGACAATCATTAAGGAAAGGATCGATGATTTAATTCATAATATGTCGTCTCCCTAATCTGAGGATTAATTATATATATATAATATTATATATATATATATATATATATATATATATATATATAATATATATTATAATATATATATATATAGTATATATATATTGTTAATTTGATATATATATATATATGATTATATATATATATATATATTATTTATTATATATATAATATATATATATATATATATATATTTATATAGATTATATATATACCATAAAATATCGATTTATCGAAATATCGATATTTTGGCTGATTAATCGATACTCTTTTGGGCGCTATTTTCTTTAGGCGATATAGCGATATTTCGATATTTTTTCTTATATCGAAGCCGATTTCTTTTCAACAAAATTTTTTTTAAAGACCGGAAAAATTAAAACTTCTTATCCCTTCTCACTTACACCCTGAAGTCATGAACTCTCTTTTCCCCCCTATTTCGTTCTTCGTTCGTCCCCAATTTATCGAAATAAAAAATAACTGAAAAATTTGGGTTTTAGAATGATTGTTCCTTTCGGAACCAAAAATTGGAGCTGGTGGGCGACATGGACACATGACCACTAGTCCCAATTGTTTCTGGTATTTCACTCACCCTATCAGTTATTCAGTGATTAGGTGGCATATGGACACCAATTAAAATTTTGGAATGATAGTAAATATGCTTTCCTTGCTATGTTTATGTTAGCAATGAATATCTTACTGTAAATGCGACGTCCAGTCTCGTCAGAACGAACAGTTCCATTATTAAACAATGTTTGCCCAAATGAAAGGAATAGATTGACTTAAGAGGCTATCATCATTTAGTCTTGTTTAGGTGATTAGATGATAAGTATTGGGCTTTGTAATATATATATATATATTTATATAACTATATATATTATATATATATATTAATATATTATATATATATATATATTTATCTAATTATATATATATATATAAGTATATATATATATGATATATAATAAAGAGTAACTAACTTGGTTACTTGAATTAAGGAAGAATTAAAGCTAGCTATCTATTTTATATTCTTTTTTTCATGAAATATTTTTATAATTTATTTATTTTTCTGGATTTAAGCTTTGCAGTCCACTCGAAACTAGCCTTGATCCTGATGTACGTGTAGCTATGTGGAGTGTGTTTCGTGTCATGTGTGGACGAAGAGAATCATTGCAGAATCTATCCCGGAAACGGACTTTCTGTGAGTTGGTTTACAGATTTAACATTACCGAGTATCGACTAGTCTATCATCTATGGCGTTACTGTTTGTTTCGCTTAAATATGTAATTACCTAAATTAACGATTTTATAATAGCATTACGAAAAGTTGTATTTGGGGTACATCAAGCGTTGCCTTGATGTAAGTGTCTGGCATCCGTTTCAACTTTCTTATATGTTATTTCATTTATGCTACAACTCTTATCAGATTTTCTTAAGGATTCAGACTCCAGAGTCAGTCCCAGAGTTCAGTTGTGATACCTTCCATTTAAATTAATTCGTTTTGTTAATCATATTTATATTTCTGTATAAATAAGACATACATTTGGAAGTTCCAGTCATATAATACTAGTATTTTCATTTTTAATACGAAAAAAGTGATTTTTTTGATTTATTGTTTATATTTTAGTGAATGCATTTTCTCGTCCACAAAAAGTCAAAAAAACACCCAGTTCCTCAAGATCCAAGATCAACGCTTTCTGCACAAATTCAGTCTTCAACCTCTTGAGGTTGGAATTTAAGTTGGAGAGACCTGAAGCATAAAGTTCCTTTTCTTTCTACCACTTTTTCCTCGTAACTACGTCTGTCTTCATATTTATAAGTAAAGCCCTTTCTTCTTGGTGGTTTAGTTTATGATATGATATAGTTTTATATTATTATATTCTATATAATTATATATTATATATTATATATTATATATATATATATTCTATATATATTTATATATATCTTATATTATTATTATAGTAGTATGAAACAGTTTTTCAGCGACCCCGGCCTTTTCCGGTATGAGGCATAGAGGTTGGCTTCCAACTTGAATATAATTATATATGGGCTAGCTCGACACAGTAAATGTTCAGTCTCTAGATATATAGAGGGGGTCGCCCCCGAGGGTGCGCCGATATTGCGCTTACGCCTTGTTGCGGGTTGAGTGAGGCAGATTAGGACATAATCCGCTGTGTGGCCTCGTCCGCTAGCCCTCGCCCACGATTATGACCTATGAACTCTCCGTCTGCTTCTGCCCTCCGTGTAATCATTCTTCGCCAACTATTCTTCGTTTGCATACTGCCAGTCTGATCGAGTATACGCGCTGCTGGATTTATCAGTTTCGGTTCCGATCCTGTTCCGACTGCGGTTCTGCCTCCGTTCCCGGTCCGTGCACAGCCTGTTTGGAGGCGTTAGAGCATGCGGCACGTGCTGGCGGACCGGAACCGAGGCAGAACCGCAGTCAGGAACAGAATCGGACCGAAGCGCGTGATCAGAGTCGCTGGGAACCGCCAAGTAGCACCCGATGAAGTGGCTCCAAAAATTGATTCCCCACCAACCCGGCGGCCACAAGTATTACAATAATTTTTACTAACTACACAAAACGTTCGCGCGAATCGGCAGGTGTCCACCTGGGCCCCAGATCACTATTTTAGGCCTAATTTGCGTCACTTCAGATCCGAACAGGGCGTAGCGCAAATTTGCCGGTCGACCCTCGGGGGCGGACCCCCCTCTATATATATCTAGAGAACTTGAAATTTTCCTGTTTCGAGCTTAGCCCAGTATTAGTCTATATTCCAAGTTGGAGCCATCACCTCTAGTCTTCATAGCCGAAAAGGCTGGGTCGCTGAAACTGTTATAACCTACTAATATATATTATAATTTTATATATATGATATATATACTATTAATATATATATATATCTTATATATATATTATTATATATCTATATTAAAATTCATATATACTTTATAATATATGAAACTCACTTCAAGAGAGAGAAAGCTCTGAATTTATAAATATGAGCGACGTAATGTATGAGGAAAAAGTGGTAGAAAATGGAAAAGGATCTTTACGTCATTCAGGCTGCCAACCTTAAGTTTCCAACTCAAGGGTTGAAGACGAGTTGTGCTAGAAAGCTTGATGTGGATCGTGAGAATGGGGGTGTTTTTATTTATTTGTTTAATAAGAAAATCGCATTTCACTAACTATTAAAACAATAATCATAAAATCACTTTTTTTCGTATTAAAAATTTAAAAATATCTAGTATTAATGAGTGTAATCATAAAAATAATGATTTCTTTTTATAAAAAAGAAATATTGTTCCCACAACCGAAATTTAATTTAATGGATGGTAGACAAACTGATCTTGGAGACTCTGGAATCTGAATCTTTAAGAAATCTATTAGTTTTAGCATAAAATGAAAATACTTTAGAGTCGATGGGATGCCAGACGACTTATCATAAGGAAAACTATAGTGATGTACAACCAAATACTAACTTTTCGTAATTGCTATATAAGTCGTTTAATTAGTATAATTACATTTTTAGCGAACAAACGTATCGCCAGTAGATGATTAGACTAGTCGTTACTCGGTATGTTAATACCAACTCACAGGAGTCCTGTCCGGTATTAGATTTCTGCAATGATATCTTTCGATCCACACTGACACTGCAACACCCTCCAATGCTACACGTAAATCAGGATTTACAGCTAGGTTTCGAGTGGACTGCAAAGTACTTAATTAGTCTCAAGAATAATAAATAGATTAAATATTTCATTGAAAAAGAATATTAAAACTGATGATGGCAGAAATGCTTTATTTAATTCAATGTAACTCAAGTTATTTACTCTTTAATTATATATATATATTATTATATTATTATATATATAATAATATATATATTATATATTTATTATATATCTATATATTATATTATATATATTATATATTATATATTAATATTATAATATATTTAGTACAAAGCCCATACTGTATCATCTAATCAACCTAAAAAAGACTAATGATGATATGCTTTAAAAGCAATCTATTACTTCCTTTGAGCAACAATTGTTATGGTCTGTTCTTTCTGACGAGATGACGTCGCTTTACAGGAAGAATATTTTCGATTCCTGCTAACTCACATAGCAGGGAAAGCTTTTTACTATGCTTTCCAAATTTTTTGGGTCGCGATATCCACTTTAATCAGCGGGAATAACGGAATGAGTGATTAGTGAATGACTCAGAAAAACGAATTTGCTATGTTCGGTATGTAGCCTGTCGTCCCCACCATCTCCTATTTTTGGTTCCCGAAGAGACGAAAAATCTAAAACCAATTTTCAGTTGATTTATACACGAAATGGGGACGAACGAAGAACGAATAATGGGGGGAAAAAGAGAGTTTCATGACTTCAGGGCTTTGTAGGTGGAAGGGGATAGATTTTATTTTTTCGGTCTTAAAAATTTTTTTGAAAAGTAATATGGATTTCGATATTAAGGGAAAATATCGAAAGTATCGATATTACGCTAGAAATTTCGCCCAAATATGATGATATCGAGCAAAATATCGATATTTCGATATATCATATGTTTGTGTCATCCTCTATATTAATATATATATATTAATTATATTACTACTAATATTATATTATATCTATATATTATATTATATATTATAGAGAATAGAGCTTTCATAAGGAAAGAACGGGAACGTTTCGAAATTATATTTTAATATATTTTATATACTTTATATTTATATAAATTATATTTTTATTATATAAATATATATATTATCGCTTCAGATTAGGGGGCACCTGTATCTAAAAAACTGCGATAGTACACAAAAATGCATATTTTGAATTCAGCGACATTTTTACTGCGAAAAGATTTTTTTTAATGGTTCTAACACTTAAATTTAGTAATTTTTATTTAAAGTAGGCTTTCTTACGGCTTGAATAACATCTTGCGCCTGGCATTTTGGGACTTTCTATGTATTTCAGTGAGAATTAATTTGTGTTCTTACCTTTACTCGTGATGAAAAATATCGGTGTTTTTAAAATTCAAGGTTAGTTTTTATATATATATAATATATATTTATTAAATATATTTGACTGCTGTGAGAAATGTATTATTTTCTATATCTATTTAAAATAGTATACTCATTTTTATTTTATTAGGTTTGTTTAGGATAGGTTTACTTAGGTTAGGTTAGGTTAGGTTGTTAGTTAGGTTAGGTTAGGTTGTTTAGGTTAGGTTAGGTTAGGTTGGTTAGGGGTAGGTTAAGGTATTTTAGGTTAACATTTTGCCTTGGTTCTTTTACTTTTTAACACTAACCTGTCGAATTGTAGTTGTGGTGTTGCTTCCTGGTTCAGAATTTAATAAAACCTAACGAATTATTAACTGTTAAGTGAATAACATTCTTATTTAAACAATTGTAGCCTTTCCACTCATCTTTTATAATTGTTGTTTTTGGCTTTTGTATGTCTCTATTGCTTCTTTATCATTTCACTGGACTCGCTGGCTCATTCAGTACTAAAAACATTGTCTGACCTCGTTCTATACATCCTGATAATGAATCGATTTTCAATAATCGTCCTCTTTTATATATTTTCGCTTTACCGACAATGTATTTCAGCATGCAACGATATATCACTATTCTGTTTATTAGGTTTAAACTTTTTACTAATTAACCCTTTATTTTTATTTTCTTCTTTCATTTATCGGCATTAAATCGTTGCGATTCAAACATGTATTCAATTTTTATGTAGCTATCGCGTTTTTTAGGGTAAGTCCCCTCCAACCTTACGGCTGACTATCTAGTATGATATATATATATATATTATATATATATATATTATATTATATATATATATATAATTTATATTATATATATATATATATATTATAATATAGTCTAGGGTGAATTGGCAGCCAGACTGAAAAGCGGAGTTTGCATGTGCAAGCAAATAATTGCAACATCCGGGTGTTTTTTGCTTTTGCGTTCAAGGTTAGTGTTTTTTAGGTTGTAGACGGATTTTAAGTCGGAGACCGGTTCGGATTTTTGATCGCTTGATCAAGGGCTTAGCCCAAAAGTTTTTTTTTGGTTCTGGAGGATTAACTATTGGGAGATTTGGGAGGTTTTTATCTTACTAATTTGTGATGGTTACCCCCATTCATTCGATGTTTAAATCGGCTTTCTACGTGCTCTGGTTGTTAATTACATTGAAATTATCGAAAGAAAATATTTAAACTTCATTTGATATATCGCCTGTGTGAGGAATATATTGCAGGGATGGGGTATGAGGGTTAAGGAGAGGAAGGGCTGGGGGTGGGGTTTACAATTTTTTTCAATAAAAAATAAAAAAAATAAAAAAATAATTAAAAAAAAATAAATAAAAAAATTTAAATTTTAATAATAAATTTTTTTAAAAAAAAATTATTTTAAATAAATAATGAATAATAGTTGCGCGTTGTTATATCTCATTTCGGTTTGCTGTTTTTGCCGCTGCCGTCTTCCTGAATCGAGTAGTTTCGCGCGCTAATCGATGCACATTTCGGAGAAGGGGTGCTGGTTTCTTCCAGATAGGAAATTTTCTTAAAAGGTTGAATATGGATAATGTATAAAAGAGTTTGACCGAATTAGAATATAAGAAGACTGAGGAGACAGAGGAGAAGGAGTCAGAGTCGGGTCCTCCCGGGAGGTCGAAAAGAAAAAGAAAAGGAAAAAGACTGAAAAAAAGAAGAAATCCACAGAGTGCAAAGAAGAGGAAGAGACAAAGGAGAGAATAGGCAAGGATGAAGAAGAGGAGGCATCACCATATGTGTACAAGTATTATTATATTATAATATTATATATATATATTCTATATAATATATTTATATATATTTATTTATTTATATATATATATAATATATTAGATATATATATCTATGATAG
>JABUQX010134548.1:25000-29980 GCA_015478945.1 Trachelipus rathkii | reverse complement strand
TTAGTTGACAGTCTTGAGAGGAATGTACAATTACGAAACCAACTGCTTTTATACTAAATTAACAGAGGATTGGTTGGTTGTGTGTTGAGGCATTTTTATAAGCATGAAATATTTATTTGACACAATAGAGTCAATAAATTAAATTAAACAGTCATTTAAAACGGGATTATAAAATTAAAGTAAAAACATAGAAATAAATAAATAAATTAAAACCGAAAATCAAAACAAAAATAGCTTGATTGAGGAGTCATCAGAGCAAAGTTGTTACTTTGTATTATATATATATATATATATATATATATATATATATATATATATATATATACATATATACATATATATATATATATATATATATATATATATATATATATATATATATATATATATATATATATCATTATATATATATATATAAATATATATATATATATATATATTATTATTATTATTATTATATATTATATATATTATTATTATTATTATTATTATTATATATTATTATATATATATATTATTATGTTAATATTATTATATTATATTAAATATTACACACAGTAATTTATTATTATATATATATACATATATATTATTATATATATATTATTATTGTTATATATATATATACATATATTATTATATTATTATAAGATATATATATATATATATATATTATTATTATTATATTATTATATTTATATATTACAATACTCATATATATTATTATACATATTATTACATATTATTATTATATTATATACAAGAGTGATGATATATATATATATATAGTGTTACATATACATATATATACAGTATTTGTATATATATATAATAATTATATAAATAAATATATATATATATATTTATATATATATATATATATATATATATATTATATATATATATATATATATATATATATATTATATATATATATATATATATATATATATATATATATTTATTTAAATATTTATTTATATATACAAATACTGTATATATATATATATATATATATATATATATATATATATATATATGATAAGAACCGACCTATCTCATTAGTTCTAGTTGTGCGGTTTGTGGTCAAGGACTTAAATATTTGTCTGATCTTTAGGTCTTGTCATTTTATTTTCTATTTGTTTTGTGAATTTAAAAGTTAATTGAATCGTAAAGATGTAATTTATATAAAAATGTGAAAAAAGGAGCAATAAAAATAGTAAAAATCTAAAATACAATAACCTAACCTAACCTAACTTAACCTAACCTAACCTAACCTAACCTAACCTAACCTAACCTAACCTAACCTAACCTAACCTAGCTTAATCTAACTTAATCTAACCATTCCTAATCTAACCTAATTTGACAACAAACATGGTTTAAACAGTTATTCATATCAAAATAACATAAAGTTCAACATATAATCTAAAATTCTCTTGCATTTTTGAATAAGATATATTTATTTACTTATTTATTTTTATTTTGAGATGGTGGGATTGGACATCTCATCAATATTCTTGTGCCACGTCCTTCCTCTCTCCCTCTTAACGTCGTAAGGAAGATGGCACAATTTCAGAGCCAATTTAGATTCCTACATATTCCTAAATATACTTCATTCTCTCTCTCATATTTCATCCTCTTTTACTTTATGAAACAGTTTGAAAAATTACTAGATACATTGTAGTCAATTTTCATTTTTATATATGCTTCAAAAGCTTTTTATTTAATAACTCTCTCGCTATATATATATATATATATATATATATATATAATATATATAGAAGTTATATCTATATATATATATATATATATATATATATATATATATATATATATATATATATATATATATATATATATATATATATATATATATATATATGTATATATATATTACAGTATATCTGATAAAGATGGTACTTCTGATCCACCCGACACCCCTCAGTGTTTGAATATCACAAGCTGTCCAAGCAAGTGGCAGACATGTCCAGATGAATGTCGTTTGAATGCTATTATGACACTGAAAGTGGGGATAAAAATAAGGAGAAAAGTCATACCAGACTTTACTTATGTTGCCCAGGAAAAAAAATATAGCGAATAAATCTGAGGTAAGAAAGCTAGACATAGAAAGGATGAGACAGTGTAAACAGACGAGTAGTACGAACTTCCCTCATAGAAGGAGATAAGAAGGAGATATTCCATTAGCAAAGAACAGCGTCTGTAGTAATAACATAGGATAAGTTGAGGAATTCAGGACAGGAAATAGAGATTCCAAGAGTATAATGAATATATAAAGGTTTGAATTGTGGATTTTCGAAAATGTTGTAGTTAAATGAGGATATTGAGGTTACTGAAGACAATTAAGTTAACTCTTCCTCAGTTAGAAATATTAAAAAAAAACAGACGTCAGTTTCTCTATAGTCACTTACCAAGCATCAAATAATGGCGATAGAGAGGCTCGCCTTTCGAAATGAAGAGTAATGAAGGAAGAGGTTAACAGCAAATTCATGGGTGGGTGATAAAGAAATAGATTAAAGGTCAGTAATGAAAAGTAATTAAGTTTTGTGGGAATAAAATAGTACTCTGTGGAACAGTGCCTCGGAGAGCCAGCACAGCCCCTTGGACAGTTCTGTAACAGAGCCCGTCCATACAAAAGGGTATTAAATAAATACACGTTTGTATAGGCGTATTTAGTAAGAACTCGTCGAAGTCAAAAAAAATCCACCCTAGGACTTCACGGGACTGCGACGGACCCACACTATGGTATCTCGCCAATGTAGGGTTCATTCCTTGGCCCAGGTGGGCCACAACCATACCCCCTTCTACGGTAATTCCTGAAGGTAACGCACCTGCGAGGAATAGTAAGATAATAGGCGGAGTCGAAAGAGAAAGGAATTTAACTTACCCCACCATGCCCGAGAGAATAATTTCGTTATGCTCTTTGCGCACTCGAAACCTTTGCGTCTAAGCAAACTAAAATAAAAAAAAAGTTCGACCATTTTGCAGCATAGAAGTTCCAAAAACATTTGCTTGCTGAAGGCGGGCACCTTTAATGTGTAAAACGTGAAACATAGAAGAGTATATATAGATTAGTAGGCGATTAACGAATAAACCTAGAGAAGGAAAATTATTAAATGAATTAGCCAAAGGAATGGAACTAAAGTTAAGGAAAAATCAAGTATGATAATTTCACCCTCAAGACGATCAGATATACGGTAGTAAGTTACACCTAATGCTCAAGGTTGTTGCGAATCGATAAAAAGTGGAAGGTAATTTTAAAAGATGGTCAAAAGATGAGTAATGCCATTATCAGCGGTGAATAATAAAATCATCAATATTGATGATTTTAGGGAAATGAGAAGAATAGGAAAGTATGTTTTTATTTTTTAAATGAATATGTTCTAATATATATATATATATATATATATATATATATATATATATATATATATATATATATATATATATATATATATATATATATATATATATATATATATATATATATATATATATATATATATATATATAACGGTATATATGTTTATATATATATATATATATATATATATATATATATATATATATATATATATATATATATATATATATATATATATATATATATATATATATATATATATATATAATTATATGACGCAAGAAAATTACGCAAGTCGAAAAGAAAGCCCAGCCTTACCGTCCAATTTATACCCTTAAGTGAGAACTCGTCGTAGTCAGAAAATCCACCCTAGGGTTTCACGGGACTGCGACTGACCCTCCCTATGGCATCTCGTCAATGTTGGGTTCATCCCTTGTGCAAGGCCCACAGCCATACCATTCCATACCACAACCCGCAATTCACTCATTTTTTGCACTTTTCTTCTCGCCTCTGAAAAGCTCACATTCAACTCCTTCAGGCATTCCTTTACTGACTCAATCCACTTTTCGTCGGTTTTCCATCCGGTCGATTTTCAGCACACTCACTACTATGCATCCGCTTAACTAACCGACTATCATCCATCCTTTCCATATGACCAAACCATCTCAATGTACTCTCGTTTATTTTCTCATTTACTCCTTTCTTCACACCACACAACTCCCTATTGCGTTCATTCCTCATTTTATCAATTCTTCTTACACCTAACACGCCCTTAAGATTGTCTATGTGAACACATTATACCTTAGATCTATACCTCTTATTCCAGACCATAATTTCACTACTATACATTAACACAGGTTACAACATACCCTCATGCAAAACCCTTGCTCACTTAAGCTACATTACTTTACATTACTTTACATCAACCGAGGATTTAATTGCTCCCGTCACCTTCCTACCATTCACAACTTTCCTACTACACTCTGCATCATCCGTTCCATATTCATCCAACATATATCCTGTCAAATCCCACTACCATTCATCTCAAACTGCTCTCTTCAGATTCGCCACACTAAACCAAATCATCCGTATATAATCGGTAAGACACCTTCCACTCTCTTCCATACTCCATCATTCTAACACCTTCCACTACTACCCCTACCTCCAATTCCTTACACAATCCCATCCATATACAAATTGAGTAACCAAGGAGACATAACACATCCCTGCCTCACTCCGCTATTAATATCTAATCGTCTTGAAGATAAAATTATCATACTAGACATTTCTCTAACATAAGCTTCATTCTTTTTGACTAATTCATTTAATCTTTTTCCTTCTCTAGGTTCCTTCGTCAATCGCCTACTAATCTATATATCCTCTTGTATGTTTCAGGTTTTCCATATTAAAGGCACCCGCCTTCTGCAAACAGATGTTTTTGGAACTTCTATGCTGCAAAATGGCAGAACTTTTTTGATTTCATTTTGAATAATTACTGCAAATTCGAAGCAAAGGTTTCGAGTGCGCAAAGAGTATAACGAAATTATTCTCTCGGGCATGGTGGGGTAAATTAAATTCCTTTTTCTTTCGACTCTGCT